>JAQFYP010002085.1:0-13547 GCA_034694865.1 Bilobella braunerae | reverse complement strand
TCCTTAAATGACTTCTGTTCAAAGACGGGCTTGTTTGGCTGAATATTCTAATTAATCACAAATTATTCCACTTTTGAATTTGGAGAAAACAGCAAAATGAATGGTTTGGGAAAACTTTTAGTGGTGTCATCTCCGAGGGTTCTGAATTTATTGGCCTTTAATTTGCAGGGTGCCCTTAGAACCTTTCGAGGGAAAGCTGAAGGTCAGATTTTGAGTGCCTAAGCCCTTCAGGGATTCCTGATGAGAAAGTGCTGACAAATTATAATGCTATGAAGAAGGTTTTGGAAATTACGAGGCTCCAATTCGTGTTCGACAAACTTTCTCCCTGATTATCTAAGAGTGACTTTCACTTTTCTAGACTTTCATCATCTACAAAATCAAGTGGAAAATTGATTTGAAAAAGGGTGATTTATTTTAGAAAGAAAATTTTTAGAAATTTTTAGGAAATTAGAATTTTTTAGACAAAATCCTTCCGGCTAAGGAAAAACTATTTAAACAATCATCAATTCTTTGGAAAATTTCAAGCAAAAATCAATTACCCTTGTGTTCAAGGGAAAAAAATCTAGTTCGCCAAATATTTGTTGCCCTTAATTGAATTTTTGCTACGAAGAGGGTAGGAGAGTAGGTCAATATTTGCCGAACAGTCAACAAAGAGCTGTGAACTTGACGTTTGCCAATTCAGCGACTTTCACCTACTTAACCGGTAGAAAAAAAACGAACTTAAGTGGTTCTTTGGAGAAAGTAGTATGGAATTCGACTATTCTTGCAATGCATTTTTACTACGAGTTTTACAATGTGACTTTTTAGGTTTTTGGGTTTATGTGTTCATCAAGGTTGGGATTAGGCTTAGGATTGCAGCAATCTGGGAGTCGTATCGAAAGAGGTCAATGACCTCGGTGGCGTAAACAGTTCGCGGTAAATTTAAATTGTGTTCTGGAGAGCAGTGGATTAGGCGGATATGGCTAAGGATTCTGCTACATAAACTACTTTGAAGTGTCACATTGTATTCAGGGCCATGAAGCGAAGGGCCCTTGGATTAGGCACTTTCTCTTTTGCGAGCCCTCCTCTTGTCTCACTTTCACTTTGCATTTCCATTTTGTTTGCTTTCATGATTTATCGATTATGAACATTTCCAAGAAATGCATCCCTGGAAATGCTGGAGAAGGAATTACCCGCATTAGTGGAAATAATGCTTTCTCCTGTAAAACAAGGATAAAAAAAAAGTTTTTCAGGTAAAAGAAAATAGGTGAAAATTTCAGTTAACTTTAAGAAGGTTAGAATTAGGTTAGAATTATTTCCTAACCTATCCAGAACCCAATAATGCTTAAATTTTACAGTTGCAGTATATTTGTTAATAGTTTTAGCCTGCATTTGAACTCTGTTTTAGTGCACGAGGTAACTTTTTTGCGAAAAGTGAAAACGGGACCAAGTTGTTGCGGTTGGAAATTTGTGCTAGTTGAATGCCAGGGTTATTTGAGGTTTAGGGAAGATTTGCAATATTGTTGGTTTAGGTACCCTAGATTAAAGATATAGGAGGTTTAGGTACGCTTGGTTTGAGCTAATGTTAGGTTTTTGTACGCTAGGGTAGTTTTAGGCTAGGATGAAGATGCTCAAGGTTAGGTTACTTTAGGTTGTTGTTGATACAACGCGGCGTAGTGGGAGGAAATGAAATCCGGGAAGTTGGAAGTGCTTCAGCCACTAATTGCACTCTGCTTTTAATCTAACCTTGCTTTCTCCCCTACTTTCTCCACCGAATTTCCGCTTTCTAATTTTAGAATAGGAATTCAATTTATAGGGTACTCCTCCCCATTTCAAACAAAAACAAATCTCCCGCCCAGGCCAATGAGCTACTTCCTTCGAAACCTCCCATCTCATTCAACGCAATTTGGATACCGATCCTATTTAGGTTCTGCTCAAACATAAAATTTGATTAGCCTGAAAGTGTTAGGCTTATAATTAAACAAATTCTATATTTGATGAAAAGTAGTAAAATTATTTTTGACCCCTGTGAAGGGTATTCAAACCCATATAGGGTACTTGGGCAAATTCGAAACCATATTGGGTACTTAGGGCATTTAATACCACAAAGGGTACTTAAGGCATTTAATACCATATAGTGTACTTAGGGCATTTAATACCATATAGTGTACTTAGGGCATTTAATACCATATAGTGTACTTAGGGCATTTAATACCATATAGGTTAGTTTAGGTACAACTCTGGCGTTATGAAAAAGTAAAAAAAAAATTTTTTGTTTTACCTGTAAGTACCCTTTTGGACCCTTGAAATGCCTTTGCTAGGTTGTGCTTTGTTTTACGTTCATGTTTAATGATAGTTTCTTGAAACCTCAAACATGTTTTGAGGAGAATTAGGAACTAGAATTTAGAACAAAGTCCACCTAACACAATTTCTTGCATTTTGAATTTGAAATCTGTTTCAAACACTAGTGTCACGCCCTTTTTAAAAATTCAAAAGCCCAGGTTTGCAAAGGCTTTTCTTCCAATTATTGCAAGTTGTCTCCGAGTCATTCTCCAGATTTCGCCTGTGGGTTTAAGTTCTATTTAAAACTTTCACCAACTGGGGACACCGTCTGCCATAACTTGTGCAGAATTTCTTGGAGAAAGTTATGCTTTCCATTTCATGCTCCAATTATTAAAAAAAAAAGGAAAAGCTAGTTAGGAAAAGCTTTCTCCTTCTTTCTCAAATCCCATATTCACATAAACAAAGTTAGCATAACCGTAATAACCAGTATTCAAAGCCACTAAAATTGGTTTTCCTTTATAATTTACCAATGTTAATCCTCTATTTTATTTAAAATTTGAATAATTTTTAAACGATGAAAAATGTAGGGAAACCTTAACTTTTGTATTTAAAATTTTACCTCACAAGTTTGTCCAACACCGGAACTCACTGTCTCCAACTTTCTCTTCTATACGGCTCGAAAAAAAAACGTTTGGTAGTAACCCTCAAGAGCTTGTTTTTCCCTTAGAACGAGTGTCTTCTTGTAGAAATTAGCATTTTCCGCTCTAGATCTTTATTGCAATCGATTGAAGGAGTCTAAACGTGACTTTGAACCGATTTGGTGAGGTTAGTAAAATATGTCACAATTTGGGCCACCTGGACCCATGTCACCCTTCCATGAAATCACACGGAAGCATTCCCTTTTATTACCTTTGAGAACATGGAGACAACTAAAAACGTCAGCCTCCTTTTTCTTGTCTTCTTCACTCTAAAAATAGAACGATCTTCAAAAAACTTCCAAAATACAGGTTTTCATGCTGTGCTATGCTTTCACCATGACATTCACTTCCGCTTTTTCCGAATCCCTCTAAATTCTCTTCAAGACGTCCACTGACACAAGAACCCAACTCAATTCTTTCAGAATTCTTCCCTCTTTCTGCTAAGCTCAGCATTTTCCATGTTTCGTCATGGGAATACAAATGTGAAAGTCATTGAAAATGACTTTCAAAATGTTCAAGTCTTTTTCAAAATGTCTCTGTTCACTTGAACATTGTCATCAACAAAGTATCGCTGATCTACATTAGCGCAAATTGCTGCAATTTGTAGTGAATGAGAATTAATTTTAGTTAATAAATTAGCGTGTCCAATTTTTAGACGAAGCTAAAAAGAGTTGAATATATGCGTATAGATTACTGTTAGTTTTTTTTAGTGAGGTTTGAATTACTTTCACTTTTCTAACAAATAAAAACAAAGAATTTTTTTGTCATGAAAACTTTTTTTCTCCTTATTTTTAGTTCTTTGATGAATAAATTTTTTCTAGCTAAAAGTCAAATATGGCAGCTATTAATAAGTCTGAAATTTGGTAGACGTAGAGATGGGGAGAGCGAGAAATCAACTTTAATTTTCCACGTATTTTACTATAACGTGTACAGAAAGTACAGTGAGCTTCAAAAGTACCATTTCCTTCGAAAGCGTTAACCTAACTTATTTACTTTTTTACATGTGTCATGTGCATGACCTCTGCTATGACTTCTCAATGATTCCAAATTTCCGAAGAATTTTTTTTAATTGAGAAAAGTCGTGGCGCATCTCAAAAAGAACTCTTATCAAAACTTTTGTCACATTGAGACATTGCAAGAAAGCAATAAACAAAAATGCACAAACATTTACTGTTGCTTTCTCTTTTTCATGAAATAAAAAAAATTTAACTTCGGGAGCATCAAGGTCACCTGAAATATTTTTTCACATATGTTGAGAATACGTTTATACATATGTTTAGACTCCATCCTGACATCCTGGAATTTTTTTTTTTATAATTTTTAATCCCAGCGGAAAACTTGTTGTATTTGGTCTGATTTTGAGCTGTTACAAAAATTACGACTTGAACAAATATTGTGTGTCCTGACGCCAGTTGAAATTGATTATGGGGATTGTTGCTGTAGTTTTATAGTTTTAAGTTCTATTCGCTTGTAGCGTTGTTTTTATTTGAGAGGGATAATAATATGTACTGTTAAAAAGAGAAAGTTGTATTTCGAAATAGTATGCAAAAGAGAAAGTATATTATATAGAGGGTAATAGAAAATGCAAATGTGCCATTAGACTCCTGCTGCAGCCCTAACTTTCTCTATACGAAATTTAGTTGGAAAAAAGTGTAGGGAGGGCGAAGGTCATAAATCAGGGCAAAATCCCTTTCTCAAACCTCCATTTCACTGAAAGAGAGCCAGAGAAAGCAACAGAGAAAATGTGCCAATTTAATGTAGCGAAAAAAAAAACCCAAAATTTTAGGTCATTTTTTTCCCTTCTAAAAGCCTAAATCTCTTCCTTTAGTTCGCCATGGTCTTTGTTCTTTGTCTAAAAATTCCAAAAGTCCGTCTTTCCAAAAAAAAATCAAAATAAGTTTTTAAATTTTAATTGAGCTAATTTTACACTTTATTTTCTACATTTGGTTTTGTTTTCACCGTTTTTCTATTTATATTACTCCAAAGATTGACGCAAGGAAATAAACAACATTTTTTTTTGAGGGAATTTTCTTCACACGAGACAAACATAAGGAAATTTGGAGACATCAACTCCATGAAAAAGTTTTTGTTATACAATTGAGCTAATGATAGGAGGTGCCTAAATATAAACAATTTTTATTTATAAACAAGTAACAAATTGTGCAGTGCCCAATCAAGTATATTGCATTTCACAAGAACCTGTTTTTGCAGGTTGTTTGAACAGAACCATTTTGTTCAGGAGAAAAGAAGATAAAATTAGTGGTTTTGATGAAGTAATTCAATCTTTTAGCTGAAAAATTCCCTTTGCGTGCAGGAGCGAAAGCGTGAAAATTTGTATTTTGAAAAGTCACTTTATCCTGAACTCACTGTCTGCCTTTTTGGAAGATGAGAAACTGAAGCGCTTCATTTGCAAACAACGGTTGGAGAAAACCAAACATTTTTTAAATACGCCTCTCCTCCTTTCACCCAATCATACTTTCACCCAGTCATCATCATCTTTCACCAACACAAACACGCTTCCACAAATAAATCAAGAGAAAGCCACAGGAAATGAAAAGCAAAGGCTTTCAAAGTCGTCCTACAAAAATAAGAACCAACTTTCAAGGGCCCACTTTAAAAACTGTGTAACAGGACGTTTTTTTAAATCGTTCTAATCAGTGCTCAACCTTGAAATTTCCGTAAATATTTTAAATTCAAAACAGAGTGCTAAATTATTTGCGATTTCTTAAAAATACTGTTTATATAAAATTGGTTTGGATACTTAATGGTCTTTACTTTTGCCGTAACCAAAGTGCGTCAAAAATAAGGGCCCACTTTTACAAGTGTGGAACATGGCCTGTTTTTTTTTTAAATCGAGCAGAAAAAGCAGTTTGCTAAATTATTCGCTAAATTATAATTATTATTTCTAGAAAAAAAACTTATTTAAATGATATTTATTAGGCGCCAAAAAATTGTCTTCTTTGCTTTGAACATTGAGGAATTCAAAAAAGCGCCTTTGTAAAGAATTGAAAAGAAAGCACTTGAATGGTTTTGCGTTCCTTAGAACCACTTTGTACTTTTGGCTTCTGCCGGATTTCCTCAATTCAAATGCAAGTGAAACGAAAAATAAGAAAAATAGACACGAAAGTAGATCGGATCAAAAATTAACAGAAATTTAAACATACTTGAGCCTTTCTCTTCCTGAAAAGACGACCAGAATTTTCAAAACGACATTAAAATTCTCGTTTCTAGACTAGTTTTTACATCTAAATTAAAAAAAATCTAAATTGTTTCACTTTTTCTTCACTTAAAACAACAACTTTCACCTTCACTCAATTTTCTGCGGCGCTCGAAATCCAAAACGAAATCAATGCTGTATACTTTGCGTTAACTAAATGTCGTTAGAAGAAACAGCGTTGATGGCGCGCACCTCAAATTAGCTCTCCAGATCGGCTTCTGTGGTTACGTTGTTTTTACCATTTAAGTAAATGTGTTTTTGTTATTCAGAATGTACCTGAAAGTTAGGTTAGGTTAGGTTTAGGTCAGAAACGAAATTTGTGGCAAATAGTTAAAAACTTCGAAAGGAAAAAAACTTTGAAACAGACCAATAACAGTAAAAGCAAAATCAGGCTGATCTTTGACTAATTTAGTAATTGAGCAATGGGCTTGTGAGTGTGACACCACGTGATCTGGTGCTGAATTTGAAAACTGCAGAGGGAAATAAGCTAAAAGTTTAAATTACAAATGACAGTATTTCTCTTGGAAAATCCTAGTACATCACTAGAGAAAGCCCGGAGAAAGCAGCAAAAGTAAATCACTGCAAAGTCCTTCAGTCTGCTCATAAATCTACAACGAAAAAGTAGCAAACTGTCTAAATATTAATATACAGGTTTGAAAACAGGTTAAATTGTGCATAAAAATTATTGATAAAAAAACTAACGTGAATTATTGCCCCTCAGTCAGCATATCCGCTCAATATTGTCGAGACCCTTCAAATTAGTACTTTAAGTGGAGAAAGTATTTGTTCTTGAAGTAGAAAAAGCGGAGAAAGTAAGAGATTTGAAAGGTTCAAGGAACAAAAATACTGAAAATAAATGCTTGGAAAATGCTGGAAATATTGCCAGTGTTTCGAAGGAGGCGGAGCCACCATAACTCTCGCTGCACATTATTGCAGAGACAAAAAGGTGACTCCTGCCTTCGGCCCACCTTTGAAATAAATCTCGAGGGCCCTGGGAATCGACCCCGGAAATGAATAATACAAAGGTCTCTCTCTAATACTTTCACTTTGAAGCTACTCTCTGTAGAGAGCAGAAGTAGGGTAGAGCGTAGAGAGAAGGAAACGCCCCGAGATGTACTTTTATTTTTTTCAAGAAGAAGGCCTGCTATTTTTCTAAAAAAAAAATGCTTACTTTCTATACGTGAATTTTCAGGAGAGAGAATCTGAGGGAAGAAAGTTTAATTCCAGACCAAAAAACATTATTACGGAATTGCGGGCTCTTGGGAATCTAATGAATAAATTCATTACATGCTCAATTTGATTTTATTAAAGAAAGAGTCTTTTGCAGCATTAAAATTATAAAAATTTACGAGTACACCACGTTTGTAATAAAAATGACGCTGGTGACCTTCCGGGGTGCAGTCATGTCATTCAACTTTCACTCGCACAGAATGAGGGAAAGTTGAGTGACAGAGAGCTGCACTCATGAAAAAAAGACTAATTTATTAATATTTGGAAAAAATTTCCGCCCCCACCAAAATTTAAAGTATGGCTCACTTTAATTTGGTAAATTTGAATTCCCGAGTAGGCGGATGTGGTTTCCTTTTAAATTAACGGAACGTGAAAGTTTTTGTGAGTGAAATTTTAGAGTGAAATTTTATTCAGAGTGATATGAGTTCTTCTAGATGAGGACTTTCACCTTGCTTTCACCACTCAGCTCTCGTGAAATTCTGAGGTTTTATGCCTAGCATTATGAGGCTAAATTTTAATTCCGCCAAAAAAAATTAAAATTTGTTTTAAAAATTCCAAAAAAAGGAGAAGATAATGTTTCAAAAATTTGCAATATACAGAGCGTTTTTGTGTGCCACACAAAATAAAATTCTTCCAAACTAAATATTGCTGTACAAACAAAATCGAAGTTGTTTTCAAATCTAACAACCTTAATGTGATATGTTCCTAATTATGTTTCATTTAAGAGAATTTCTCCTTATGCAAGTAAAAAATGCTCTGTACATCGGCTACACGTTACCTTGTCAGATGGATGAGCTTATAACAAAGTATTTTCACACACAGATAAAAAAAAAACGTTTTATGATTACTCAAATATTGATTTGAATTATGTGAAGCTTTCATTTTTCAAAGGAGAAAATGTGATTGGAATCCAATTGAAAGCCGGAAATCGTTTGAGTGGGCGTAGTAGAGTTCATTTTTCCATCAAGAATAAATTATGTGAGGAAGTGGGAAGAAAGCACTTTGTGTGATGAAGAGGGGGCGGAGTGACCGGCACTGGACACATTTCCTTCACCTTCACTTTCTCCAAAGTGAATGGACTTTCTCCTGAAAACACTACGAAACTTTCACTTACTCCTTCAGCTCCATTTACTCCTCCATTCACGCGCATACGGCGCGTGGTAAAGATTTTTTTAACATCACTTCGCTAATTCCAAAACGGATATTGCTCATTTTCAGTGTTCAACGTATTAAGCTTTTAACAAACTCATGAAAGAAGCGCTATTACATTTTCTGAATTTTTCAGTATTTGATCATTTTTAAATGTTTTTAATTAACGGTGATTAGCTAATTTATCGTGATCACTACACGATCATGAGCATGTAGTGATCATGAATTCAAAAAAAAATATACAAAAGATAAACGGTAACTTCAGTATACAGAAAATTTTTATGATTTCAACATGTATTAAATTGAACGTCTTCGAAACTGAAAAAAAAAATATTTTTGTTTCAGTAACAGTTTCAACCTAAATCTTTACTACTACTTCACCTGTCTAGCTAGTAACCTAATGTAACCCAGCTAGTAAACATTACTTAGCTTTCAGCTCAACTAGCTCAATTTTTTTCACCAGTGAATTTGAAAATGGTTATGAAAAAGTAAGAGAGGTGAACACAATGTAAAGTGTTCATGTTGTGAACATATTCTCAGGCGAAGAAGTTTCAAATTTTTTGAATTTTTGTTTGAAAAAAAAAACCAGAACAAAATTTCCAAAGTGTTCATGTTATCATGAACATATTTTGAGGTAAAGACGTTCACGCCATTTCTCCTGAACGCTTGAGGAGAGCCCTTCACCAGATGAGCATTGATAAGAGGCCTGGATTTACCGTTATCTCGCATTGCGAGGCCCTTAAGGGCCCTCTTACTAGGGCTCTTGCAATCAATAAGGCCTAAGCAACGTGTTTTTAGCGTTCGATTCGCGTCGAAACGTCGAAAGTTGTTTCTTTTTCTCCCAGAAACTGTCGAAATGCGGAGAAAGGAGGCCCTTGGGCTTCCAATCGATTTTCAAAATCTTCTGGATATGCTTCCATGGCAAAAAAAAACACGCTTTTTTTCTCTTTCTCTCTCCCAAGACAAAATGGAGGTCAAAAGCTTCTTTTCCCAAAGTAATCAGCCCAAATTGCTCCTTAATTTCTGCCAATTTCAATCAATCCACAAATCTCCAGCGACTTTTCACTATCCTCCTGGAGTTTCCTGGAGAAATCAACATTCTCCAGTCTCCAAAATAGAAAGACTTAGCCTTCTATTGTAGTGCCACTTAGGTTTTTTTTAAGGTAAGTTTTATTCTTTTGAAGAAATTTTCCTCATTGAGTGAAAACCCACCAAGCGAATCCTCATTTTGAAAACAGACCATTTCAAATTTAAAAAGAAGTTTTTTCTTTTCTCGCTGAAAGCAATTTCTCCTTTTAAAGGAAAACAATCAAGGGAAAGTAGCCTCTACAATATTCTTCTTAGCCAATTCAATTACTTTTATCAAATAAGAAGTCTTACCGAAATAAAGACCTTTTACCTCCTTTTTTTTTAAATTGTATTCTAATTTGAAAACTGGAAAAGGAGGAATAAGTTGCCCTAGGCTACTCGGGCTTCATACGATTTTCACAACCTGGAAGTTGAAAAGTGAAAGTCTAATGTTCTCAGCTTTTTTAAAAGAAATACAAAGGAAAAGTTTTGAAAATGTAGAAAAAAAAAGTTTTGCTTTCTCTACGATTTTTTTTTTGGTGAAAGTGGATCATTTATGAGATTTTCGAACAAAACCGCGCATTTTGGGGGCAGGGAAGTAGGGATAATAGTTTATGGGACTTTTACCTTTACCTTTTTCGAGGCTATTCAAAATGATGATATCCGTTTTTTTTTCGGAAACCTTCTTTTTAATAATTTTTCCGGTCATTTGCATGTTGCAAATTGCTTCTGACTTGGCAAAGGGAGGATATTGAATTAAAATTCCAAAGTTTTTGGGTCCTTGTTATTTTGGAAGTGGGTCAAGAGATGACAGAGAAAAATTTCATTAAGTCGAGTGGAATGCGGACTTTCACTGTTGGTCCAATAGGGTCCCAAAGAATGTGAAAGTAAATGAAACAGGACCTCAATGCGACATAAAACATCGTTGCGACAGAGCCTAGAACTCTTTTGTACAGAGCATTTCTTAAGTGTCGCACACACAGAGAAAGAAAGGGAAAATGCACAAATTTCAATTGAAGATTTTTCTTTTGTTTTTTAATATTATGAAAATTTGAAACCTCGCGGAGTTTAGCCATCACATGGTCTTCCGCTAACTCTTAAGTTTTGAATCACGTCATTTTTTCTATAATCCTACAACTCATACTGCGTTCAGATACTAGAAATGTTTAGATCAATTTGGATTTAAACTTGTTAGATTCAAAATTGAAAATTAGCTGCTGACCACACGGTATCAAACAGTGGCACCTGTTTCATTCTTCAGCGAAATTTAAGTTTGAACTTTTTGTTCTCAAAAGAACTCAAGAACCGCTCTGTATATTTCCTAAACCTTACTAGAAGGGTCTCAAGGGCTCTATATTCTTTTCTCGTGCATTCTATTCTTTCTCCCGGACGTGAAACCGCTCGGGAATTTAAATTTTTGAGCCTTCTTAGAATTTTTAGTAAACTAACTTTTCCCTATTCAGAACAAGAATTCTGCTTTCTCTTTCTCTACTTTCTCTGACTTCTCTTTCTCTCTAGATCGAACTCTATAAGATTTGCATGAAACTATTGAATTCCACAATCTAAAATAATTCGATGTCGAATTTTTATTTTTACAAATTAAAAAATTTTCGACAACCAAGCGAACTATTTTGAATTAGTTGTGAAAGTGTGTGGTGAAAGCTGTAGCGGTGAAAACGAGGGCGCTTTCTCTTTGTTTGTGAATTCTGTGCATAAAGTTTAGTAGACTTCTTGTTCATGCTCCAACTATTATTAGGTGACAAAACGCTGGTTGAATAATTCATAGCCCAAACAAGGCTGTCATCGCCCACGCATAGGCCAACACCTGTCAAAATGCTTTGACTTTCAACTTTCACCCGTTTTCTAAATTTAGAACAGCATAGCACCAACTTTCACAATAGCAATTATTCTTTTTCAAAAGTCACAAAAAGTTGTCACAAAAGTTAATCAAAGGTCTGTCAATCGACAACAACGGAAGGTGAAAGTACAAAAACAAATTGTTTGGTGTAGAGAAGAACAAAAGCAAAACAAAAAAACCTTCAGAGACTGAATCATCACCTACAGAATGTTCTATTTTTGTTTCTTTGTAATTTCACGTGAAAAATAAGCAAAAAGTTGAACAATTGAGATCAGAAGGGTTTTGTTTTTAAAAGCAAATCAATGAAAATTTTTGATGAAAATCCCAAAATTGTGTTATGTTTTAGTTTTTTCAAAACATTTCAGAGGGCCTTTATCATCAGAAATCTGTTAGTCTTTGAGCATAAGGGCCACTCATGAGGGCTTTGAGATTTTTTTTGGGAAGATGGGCCCTTAATAAAATTTTAATTGAGCAAAGGGCCCACTCAAAGGGCCACCAAAGCTTTCACTGAAATCAAATCATGCGAAAAACCCATAGCTCCTCTGACGAAACCACGGCAGCCGCCAAAACCACAAACAATTTTCAACTGCTCACTCAACCCTCCTTGACTTGTTGACAAACAATGTACAGTGAGATTCATAATAAGCGCATACAATAAAGGCAAGACAACTGTCAGCTCAAAAAATCAGCCCAAACATATAATGAAGATTATAATTCTGATTATAATTCTAATTATAATTCTGATGTTATCAAAGGTAGAATCGACTTTTGAAAATGTTGATGCGAGGAAAGCAACGTGATGTTGTAAAGTAAGTTTTTTTTTTAGTAAGTTGTTACTTGTAGTTTTTCAGTGAAATTGTACATTTTGAACAAAGCTTTGGCTCAAGGAACTTATTTCTTGTTTTAGATGTCCAAAATGCAGGATTTTTATTATATGGCATCATAGTAAACCACAATTATAAAATTTAAAGTTTTTTTTTCTTGGGTTAGGAACGGATTATTTGACACAAAATTTGCTATTTCAAAAACAAATAAAGAGTTTGTTATATTTGTGGGGTTTTGTTTTGTTAAAAAAAAATTGTTTGCAAGTTTGTTTGTAAGTTTGTTTATTAGTTTATTTGGTTTTTCATCGGTTTGAGTGCTCGATCGGTAATGAAATCTGTCTCAATTTCTCTCATCCGTCGTTACGTGCGTAGACGCAAGTGTTAGCCTAATGGAGACATCAATTCTGCATGCGTGTGCGTGTCAGCGTCACCTCGAACGCTTGAGCGATTCGTCTTTCTAAAGAACGCTGATTGTGCTTCAGCGCTCTTCCCGTTCAGTAGATAAATTGACGAAACACGAAGGTTTAGGTCTTGTCATTTTTTACGCTGTAGCTAAAACAATAGTCGAATTCTTTTTTTTTTGAATCAACGAAATTAACACAATTTTTTAAGAAAAATATGGCAATTATTAATTAGATTTGATTATGAAGCAAACGGAAAACTATGAGAAAATTGTTAAATTAAGCTTTTTAAAAACAGCTTATATAAGCCTTCAATAGATGAAAGCTAAGCTTAACAAAATCTCGGGGAATCTTTCATATAATGTCGAATAAGAATTTGTCGTTGAAGAGATTCGATTGTAATTTCACATAAATTGTAAAATTATTAGCTTCTTTTCCGAAACCGTTTTTGAGGAAATTTAAGAAATTTTAACTTGTTTAACATAAAAATATTAACATGACACTAAAAATTTCGGATTTTTTTTTAGACAAAAATCGTTCAATTAGCTTTTTCGCGGAATTTTTTATAGAAAAGTAGAAAATAATTGATAATAAAATTAGTGAAAAAAATTGAAAATCGAAACAATGTTAGTTTGATTTACGAAGGAGAGAAAGTCGTATTTCTTGTTGGGAGTGGAAGCGTATTGTGGAGATAGCGCTGGAGAAGACACTGGAAGTGAACCAATGGCTGGAAGAGACTGGCCAATGGGAATGATGGATTCTCTCTTTGAAATTTAATGGGCCTCCAGTGCTGTCTCGACTTTAGGCAGAAGGACAACGGCCGACACTTGTCCCACTTTC
>JAQFYP010002084.1:0-13550 GCA_034694865.1 Bilobella braunerae | reverse complement strand
TGACAGGATGGCACGGATGGGGTTGAACCAGGGGACGAGCGGTCAGCAAAGGGAGTCATCGAGATACGAGGTCAGAGGTCAACTAACCTCACAGTGACTCCTGTGCGACGCTGAGTCACAGCGTCCGCCCTCTCAAAAGAGAACAATGGTACAATTGTTGAACAATTTTTCAAATTTTTGAACAGATTTACACAATTTTTAAGCGGAGTTAAAATTTTTAGCAGAATTTTGTTCAAAATTTTCACAAAATTTTCACAAAATTTTACGCGTTTCGACCAAAATATGCGAAGACATGCTCAATGCCACCAAAAACGATGCGCTCGGATTCAGTTGACTAGCGACAATGAAAGGTAGAGAATAAAAAAAATACTCCTTGTATCAAACTCCCCTTTATGTACAGCGCATGTTTAATCGTTCATACAAAATCCATGTAGAGAAAGTAATGTACAGTGAGTTTTCATAATCCTTTATCGAGAAAGCATTGTGAGAGAAGCAAACTCCAGTAATTTATTTATGGCCTCCTATAAGCGATATTTTTTGTGTGGCGTGGGTAAATTCGAAAATTGCTCATTAGTCATTAGTACAGTGCATTCTTAATCGTTCACAGAAAATCAAGTCAGTGAAAGTAATGTACAAGTGCGTCTTTATTAATCATTTATCGAGAAACCATTGTGACAGAAAGCCAGTAATTTATTTCGAGCCTCCAAAAAACGATCTTTTTATGTGTGGAGTGGATGTTTGCATTGGTTTTAACGCTAATCAAAAATTGCACATTGGTCTAAATTCAGAAAACGTCGGCCAAATCTCGTAACATACTATTTGAAGGCTCTGAATGACACGTCGCTTGCGACCGAGGACGGTGGGGAGCTCACCGGCGTTGCAACAACTGTTCTGCGTAAAAATAGAAACATGCGACATGCGAGACGCTCTAAAAAAACTGCGCTTTCTCCAACTTCTCTGCAAATATCATAATGCAGGTAAGAGCTCTTGATTTCCTGAAAGTGAAATATGCAAATTGAAAACGTGCGCTTAACTGCTTGATATAATTGCTAATTGCCACTTTACCTAATTTTGTAATTGAACTTTGACCTCAATTGAGCTAATTAACCTTTGACTTCTTTCAGCGCTTTCTGTGTTATAAAAGTGGCACTATGGCCTCAACCTCGTACTTTCACTCAAGGAGAATACGACGGAATTGAGAAGTTTGAGAACCTTGGTGAAACGAACGTCAGAATTAATAGTAAAAGGTCTTAATTAAAAAGGAAAAGTACAGAACCTTTTTTTAAGAATTTGAATACTGATATCTCTGGATTCCCCTCCTACGTCTGAATGTTATATTTTGAGAAAACACACTGTATAAGAAGATTAGAAATCTGTATGAAATTTAACAGTAGAACTTTGTGCCCGTTTCATTCCAAAATATAGAAAAAGTTAAAGAAATCAAAAGTACAGAGCGTTTTATTTTAAGGAAAGAGTTCAACTGAAAACAAAAAAAGCAGTTGTGCGAATGTTGTGTTGCGTCAACTCCCTACAAGATTTTGTCGTTTGTGGAAATGGTCGAAACAGTTTTTTACTTTAAAGGTGAGCATCCCAGACGAAATTTGAAAAACGCACTGTATAAAACTTGAAAGCACAACTCATTTATTTCTAAAACTAACTTTCTAGAATGCAAGGATATAGTATTATTTTTCATTGACAACCAAGCAAGCCCGTCTAAGGACCGGAGGATTTTAACTTTATTTTTTGGCTCAGGTCCTAAGATTGGCTTGTTTGGCACACAAAGAACAAGGATGTCCGTTTGGCATAATATTTCCTTGTTAAAGTCGTCATTTTCTTTCGTTTTCGCTGACATTAAAAAAGTCTCTGCAATAATCTAGCAAAAGCATTAATTTGACTATTCACGACCTTAATTTGTCACACATCTCACTAGGGATCGATCCTCGGCATTTTGATTTTGATGTGCGGACAGATCTAATTTACAAAATCCGACAAAGCGCAGGTCAATATTTCGATCATTATCGTCACTATCATTGCCCTTGTGGGACCGGACTACGCCATTCACATCCTCCGCATCGTTACGGTAAGTGAGTACCGTAATTGTCCAATTAGAGGCCTCAAAGTGGCACATAACTCATAAATGCCTTGTTTTTGATGACCATGAAGGTACTAATAAAGGTACTCGATGTTCTTGCAGCTTAAACAAGAGCGCATTATGGACACAGAATTCCTATATTACAATTTATTCGGGTTACGCTGCGTTCTCAGATTGGCAATTCGTCCCTTCGTCTATGCTGTTCTCGTTAGAGGCAATTATTAAACGCAATTACTAATCATAAAGTAATTATCTAATTATTAATTAGAATTCTTAAATAATAAAATAATTTTTCAAAAATATCACTTACCCATACTTCGCTAACCGCAACCGTTAACAATGGTTAACAAAAAACGTATACGTATAAAAATTGTGTAAGAAAGAATAACTGAATTATTTAATTAGCATTTGTGGAAATCGAATTAATCAGCTAATTAGAACACTAATTATAGGATAATCAGGCTAAATTTGCTATTCACTTGAGATTTGCGGTCGTTTCCATAAAACTTGTTGCTTTTCAAGCTGCGGCGATTTAATTGACAATTAATCACTAACCTATATATTGCACTTCCCTTACGCCACTGAACCATTAATATTTTCAAAATCCTAGTTGATTCTGAAATGTTTCAGATGCGCAGTCCCAAAGAACATGTTTCGAAAATTCTCTGTATTCTGAAATGTTTCAGATGCGCAGTCCCAAAGAACATGTTTCGAAAATTCTCTGTATTCTGAAATGTTTCAGATGCGCAGTCCCAAAGAACATGTTTCGAAAATTCTCTGTTTCAGTATTTTCACGAAGTTTACAATTTTAAATTTTTTTTTTTCAATTAATTCATTTTTAATTTCAAAAGGGTAAGCCTCCTGATGTTACATCTAACTAAAATAAAGGCTCTGTACTTTTCACACCATTAGTTTTTAAGGTTTCAGTAAAGTATAACGGCGAGTGAAAGCGATTTGATGTTGTGTTTACGTTGAGAAAGTAATTTGGCAGGAAAGCCACATTTTACTCAATTTACTCTGACGCTGGAGAAATGATAAATGTTAAGAGGGATGAAAAGTGGTTTAGAAAAACAAGAGGTACCCGAAGGGCTTCCAGCGAAAACTTTGGCGCTGCCTTCCAGCGATTCTCCGGAAGTTGATCTTCCTAGAGACGGACGCTTCCAAATGGAGTCGTCATTGCATCGTTCCAGCCAGTAGGTTACCGTGGTGCGCTTCCCCTTAAGGACCACCTGAGAAAAGGTTCAATGTCAAAACTGAGAAAACCAAAACCGAAAACGATAAAAGCTGAGAAAACCAAAACCATAACCATAATATGGGTTTTCTCGGTATTGACCTGCTACCGAGACAAAAGTGTCATTGAAGGGTTCCTGGGCCCTTTAGATAGTCCCCACGGCGGCGCACAATATTAAATCCTCCAACCTGCCACAAAGCCCTCGCCGTGGCTTCACTGATGTGGATTTTGAATACTATGAAATTTAATAGGAGAAAGTTGGGTGAAAGCAAAAGGAAATTTGCCGGGAATTAGAAAGTTGTTTACTTTTAAACTTACTTTTTACTTTTAATTGTAAGTATTTTTAATTACAGTTTAATCATAAGTATTTTGAATTTCAATTCCATTTACAATTAATTACAGAGACACTTGCAACAATTAAACTGTTTTAATTGTTTAATTGTTTTTGTGTTTCATAGTATCCGAAAAATAACAATTTGTAATCGGCGTTTTATAAATCAGATTTAAATAAAACTTCACTCTTCACGCCTCACAAAAATCCCTCTGCACGTGGGCGATTAAACCTAAGCTCACCGCGGCGCACGACTCGCCGACAGTGGAGTGGACATTTTTAATTAATAATATTATAACTTGTGCATTATTACATTGCTCTTTTTGTTAAGAAATGCTCTGTACAAGAGATCGAATGCCTGAGAGGGTGTTTGAATTATGTTCGTTGCAAACCTTACCATACAGTTAACATGGATTTGATGTCTCAAAACTACTGCCAAGTATAATGCTGGCCATTTGGAGCAAGCACAATCACAATTGGCCCAAGATTTGAAAAGTGTTGGAGAAAGTGCTGGAGAAAGTGCTGGAGTGACTTCCAAAGGAAAAATGACCACACTTTTTCCATTTGGAGGATTTGTGGACATGAGTAGATGCGTTTTATGTTTTCAAAAAATCAAATTTTAAAATTAGATTAGTTTTAATATAAAAAAAATTTCTTACTAAACGATAGCATCTTACGACTTTTTTTTTATTTCAGAAATATCAAAAATTGCAGTATTTTTTTTTCAATTTCAATTAGGTTCCATAAAACGCTTCAAATTTGTTTAAATATGTCCGTTTTTCTAAATATACTTAAGACAAAATTTTAAACATTTTAGAAACAGGTAAAGAAGCCCACGTCTCATTCAAACTTCATTCCTTTTTGGTAAATGAAACCGAACGTACGGAGCGTTTAATTAACCTGTAATTAATTTTATTTCACTAAACTAGTCTCACAGTTAAGTAATTTCAATTAAATAATCTCAATTGAATAATTTAAAAGCATGAACACAAACGCACACCTAACCTGGACATAAAGCATCCATGCAAAAGTAAAAGCTGTTTTGAACAAGAATACTCCAGTGAAAATCCAACCAAACATAAAAATGGTGGCCAAAATTTTCAAAATTTCAAAAATAAAATTGCAATAAAAGTTATTAAGAGCATTCTTATAATGACCAAGATTACTCTAAATTTTTAAAAGTTTTTAAAAATATTCAAATTGCTAAAAGTTTTTTAAAATCTTGAGGCAGAAGCTATTTTTCCTAAAATACAAATTTCAGCAAAATGAAAACAGTAAGAGTAAACTGAAATTGATTTTTTATAATCCTTGGTGCGAAATTCATTTAAAATTAAATATGTTTTTTGAACTTGTTTCGTTTTTTTTAATTAAACTTCAAATTCCAATTTCCTAAAAATAAATAAATAGATAGTTTGAAATTTTTCCGAAATTTTGAAAACTTTCAACCAGCAGGTGTAATTGAAATCGTAGTAAGGTTATTTGTCGGTGATCACTACTCAATTTCTGTAACAAATAGCTTCTGAATTCCTCCATTCTCTGACTTTCTTTCCTCTGACTTTTCAAACTCTACTTGAGTATTTTAGTTTATCTCAATTTTAAAATTAGAAGAAAAAAAAACTCTTTGTTGAGAAGATTTATTATTTTTAGAAAATTTGTTTTCTTCACGTTAAATTTTGAAAAACAAAAAAAATTAAAGTTTTGAAATTTTGAAATTCCCAATTTTGGACAAAAAATAAATAAGTTAAGGATAAGTTAATTACAATTACTTCTAATTACAATCATTTTTAATTAGATTAAAAACGACACGACTAATGAGCTGCGATTTGGTTTATTTTGCAATATCTCAAACAGAAAATATTTCATTCGGCGTCGTCAAAACAGATATTTCAATTACAACCGTTTAATTGTAACTATTTTAGTTACAGTTACCTTAATTATAATTGTTTGAAATTGCAATTTAATTTAATCACGATTACAGGTCGAGCGTAAATTATTTGCCAATCTTCAGAGTGATTTTTGTTTGAAAGTTCACACTTTTTGATGAATAATAACATAACTTACTACATTGCTCTTTTTGTTAAAGAAGCATCTGTACAAGTGATCGAATTCCTGAGAGGGTATTTGGATTGTGTTCTTTGCAAACCTTACTACAGATCACGTGGATTCGATGTCCCAAAACTACTGCCTAGTATTATGCTGGCCATTCTGAGCAAGCACAATCACAATTGACCCAAGATTTGGAAAATACTGGACAAAGTGCTGGAGAAGTGCTGGAGAAGTACTGGAGAAGTGCTGGATTGACTTCCAGAGGGAAAATACGCGGCTATTTCTCCATTTGTTCTATCAATGAGAAGAGAACGGAGGAGATGAGTAGATCCTTATCCGTGGATTTTGCAGCACTTCCAAAAGTACAGAGCCTTTCACAAACATAAAAATTCAATCTTCGTAAATAGCATTCCCTCACTTTCCTCTTGCAACACTTCTGTCTTTTTTGGTAACGGAAACCTAAACTTTCCAAACTTTATGAAAAATAAGTAATGATTAGAGAATTGACCTTAACCCCAAATGACCCCTTAAGTTCAATGACCTTAAAAAAATTTCTTCGCAGAAGGACGAGCATTCCTTTAAGTACCCACTCAATACGTCGCTCATACGTGTCCATTTCTGAAATTGTTGCAGTTGCAGCAAATTTTTTTAGAACGTTGTTTTTTATTTGAATTTGAATTCTAGAATATTTTATGTTTTCAAAAAAACAAATTTTAAAATTTGATTTTTTAATATAAAAATGTTTTTGCTAAACGATAGCATTTTAAGGCTTTTTTAATTGCAGAAGTATACAAAATTGCAGTATTTTTTCAATTTTAGGTTCCATAGAACGCTCCAAATTTTTTAAAAATGTCCGTGTTTCTAAATATACTTAAGACAAAATTTTAAATATTTTAAAAACAGGTAAAAGAAGCCCACGTTTCATTTTACCTTCATTCCGTTTTGGTAACGGAAACCGTACGTACGGAGCGTTTAATTAGCCTGTAGTTAATTTAATTAATTTCAATAAACTATTCTCAGTTATATAATTTCAATTAACTAATCTCAACTAAAAAATTTAAAAACATGAACATGAAAAAGATATTCCAGCAAAAATCCAACCAAACTGATAAATGCTGGTCAGAATTTAAAAAAATTCAATAATTAAATTGCAATAAAAAAAAAAAGTTATTAAGAGAATTCTCGTAATGAGCAAGATTACTCTAAATTTTTAAAAGTTTTTGAAACATTCAAACTGTAAAAAAAAAGTTTTCTCAAATTTTGAGGCAGAAGCACTTTTTCTTAAAAATGCAAATTCCAGCAAAATGAAAACAGTAAGCTGAAATTGATTTTTTTTTAAATCCTTGCATCGAAATGCATTTAAAAGAAAATATGTTTGAACTCGTTCTAATTCGTTTTTTTTTTAATTTAAACTTCAAATTCCAATTTACTTTTGCTAAATGTTTAAGTTTGAGGTCGATCGTTCATTTCTATTTTTGAAACCTAGGAAACTGAACTTGGATAGATTGGATAGAATAAACTGATTGGTCCAAGTCAAGTATTTCATGTATTACCATAATGATCCTATTTTTGTAATGTTTCTACGTACGTGCGTGAGCTACATAAAATTCAATGGGCAGGGTGGAGAATGGTCATTCAAACAGTTAGCCACAAATTAGGAATTTAGGTTTAAAATGTTTTGTACTTAAAAACTAGCCAAACAAGCCCGTCCGAGATGAAAGCTCTGGTCGAGTGACTGGCTTGTTTTAATTTTAATTTAATTTTAATTTCCATTTTAAAAAATCATTCCAAATTTGAATTTAAAAAATCCTAATTTCTCCCAAATTAATCTCATATGCGGAAAATTGGCGGAAGAGAGTGAAAGTGAGCTCCGCATCCAAATTCTTCACAACTTGGCATTTTCTCACGAAACGAGATTTGTACAGAGAATGCAAATACAGTGTGGTCATCTACTAAAATAAAAAAATAGAATTTCATGTTTTGCCTCTTCAAAATTTCAAGGATAGAGTAAGTAGAAATAAAAGACAGAGGTGGGAAATGATGAGAGTTCAGATTTATGTTAATTATCAGATGAGCGCATAGAGAGTGAAAGTAATTCTTGCTTTCTTTTTTTTTCTAAACCTTTTTTTTTTGAGGAAAAAGACGTTCACAAGGCAGAAATTAGCGAAGGACTAAATCCGCAGCCGTTTTTCTCCGCAAAGCAAATGAAAGCTTCAACTGGTTGTACGTCGCCTTTCCCTCAAATTTAAGAGAGTCCTTAATGAAGGGCTGTTAATTAGTCAGAGATTTGTGTCACTGAAAAAGGCAGGAAATCCTGGAAAGATGCAGATTCCTAATTAAGTGGCTCTTGTCTCTTTTCGCAGGGCAGGGATTGGCTGATGCGTACTTTATTTTGGACCAATTAGGAGCGTCTAAACTGGTGGTTATGTCACTGAAGTAGCTGGACAAAAGACCGGAAGTTCTCCAACAGTCCATTAATCTCGGAATTCCGCTGCTCAGTGTCGAAACGGCGGAGCTTCTACCATAACTTGGCCTCATACTCCAAAAGTCTTAAATTTATGAAAGTACGGCACTTCTATTTACGACATTGTGTACAGAGCGTTTCTTAACAAACATCTTGAAGCCGCAATGAAATGTTTTTTCATTTTCCTCCATGTTTCAGACGCTCAACGATTCTCAAGTAAACGTTTTATAGACTTACGTCATTCACAAATAATACAAATGCAATAATTGTAACAAATACATAGCTCTGCGCCGTTGTAAAATTGTTTAAAAATTTTTAACGGTTGAATACAAAGACATTTAGCTCAACCTTCTTGTAGTTTTCTTGGGTCTTATTATTTTTGAAGTGTACAGAGACTTTCTTAAACATTTTGAACAATAGTCAACTTAAGTTTTGGAGCAAATGCAAGATATATCGAAGCAGTTTTTGCAGTAATTTTCTCTGTACAGCTTTGATTTTTTGTTTCCTAACAATTTCGAAATTTGCTACATTCTGCAACTAAGAAAGCCTCTGTAGCTGCTTATTTTTATGAGTTTGGCTAATTTTTCTTAAAAATAGCAATATTAATTTAGAACCAGAATTTGAACTATAAGAGTAAGAAAAACTTTTTGCAAAATAAACTAAACTAATTCAATCTCATAGGGAAAGCTATGAAAGGCTCACAAAATGTAAAGTGGCCTTGAAAATTGTTAACAGTAAAATTAATGTGCTTCACAAGCAATATGCAAGTTGTTTTTCACTAGTTGCTTCAATTTGTAGTACTTTGAAATTGTCGCTCAACTCTGTTTTAAATATTTAAAAAATTGTCTTAAATTTACAACGTAGCGTTTTAACCATTCAAAACAGGAAAACAGGTTGAATTCTCAAACACTTTGTAATATCTGTCTCTGAAATTCCAAACCTCCGGTGATGAAATTTGTCTTGAATTACACCTAAAGCACTAACTGCTTAAATTTTATGAAGCCACTAAATTTAGGGTTTTGTGTACAGAACTTTTCTTAACAAACGGGTCAAACCGGAATGAATTTTTTTTCGTCTTCGTGCAAGTGTCGGACTCGCAACGACGATCAAGTGTTTAGACTTTCACGCCGTTCACAAGTAATGGAAACCCAGCAGTCGTAAATACACTCGTGATTCAGTTTGTCAATAATTGTGAGTCGTAGTAATATACCGTGGTTTTTAAAAATACCTGTGAAAACGCCGATTTTCTTCTAATTAGCTGAATAACAAGGCAAACGGTACAATTTGAAGGTTTGAGAGAAACAATTTTGTTAGCAGATGCAGGGTTTTGCGCCGTTGGAAAATTATTCCATTAGCCCAACCATAGAAATCTAGGACATCTAGCTCGCAAAACTTATTTATGGTCATGCTTTGAAATTGTCGAAATGTACAGAGACTTTCAGAAATTTGTAGTCGATGAAAATCGACTTAAATTTTGGGACAAAAAGCAGTACTGACCCAGTTTTTCGTACTGAACTTTACGGCGCAAAATTTCTGTTTTGTAAAATTTTCAGATTTGGTTAATTCTGTATTTCAGAGAGCCTGTGTGCATGGGATTCCAGCATATTTTCTAAACAACCTATTCATTTTAGAACTTCAATGAACTGAATACTGTAGTCTGAATTTGTCACTTTGTTTAAAACTTCCAAAATAGTTTTAAATTAAAAAAAAACTCTTCAAAAACAGAAAACTTTTAGCATTGAAATCAAACCTTTTATGAATCTGTCGCTGAAATTGAATACCTTATGTGTTGAAATTTGCGTTTGATTTGCACTTCAAACGCTAACCAGTTAATTAGTTTTCCAAGCACCATTCCCAACCGCCAAATTTAAGCTTTAAAGCCACTTTTCCGCTATTTATGAAACTCTCTGTACTCCATAAATACAGCTGAAGCTGAAGGGCATCGTTTTGGATCAAAGGGAGATCAAAATTTAATTCAATTTGTGGTGGTCTCTTGAATGGATCCCTGACACTAATTCTTTGTTTCTAGGTTTTGCACGATGTACCCAAGCAAATGAGCGCTGATTTGAGGGCTGTGGCGATAACGAAAATCAGCGATATCGCTCACGGTGACGCTGAGTCACAGATCCTTCTCCAACGAAAAAATGACAATTTTTAACACTTTTACATCAATTTTGGAAACCTAACCTTTCGAACAAAATGTCCAAAGACATGCTTAATGCCACAAAGAATGTAGCTCTCTGATTCAGATGCCTATCAGCAATGAAAAGTTCAAAATTAAAAAAGTTGTATTTCTTGTAAAAAAAGTCCCCTTTATGTACAGCGCATGTTTTAATCGTTCATAGAAAATCCATGCAGAGAAAGTATTGTACAGTGCGTTTTTCTTAATCATTTCTCGAGAAAGTATTGCGGGCAAAAATAACTGCAATAATTTATTGATGGCCTCCTGAAAGCGATTATTTCTGGGGTGTAGTGTGGCTGTTACGCAAAATCGAAGATTGCACAAATTCAGAAAACGTGTGCCAAATTTCTGAGCAAAATTTTTTGAAGGTGTGATGGCGGCGGTATCTCCTTCTCCGACCCGACGCCTGCGACCGAAGACGCAAGGGAGCACACCGGCGTTGCGACAACTGTTCTGCGTAAAAATACGCAGTCTCAAACGTGCGACATGCGAGACCCTCTAAAAATACTGCGCTTTGTCCAACTTTTCTGCGAAAATAATATTTTGAAACGCAGGTAAGGGCTTTTGATTTCCCGGGAGGAAAATATGCAAATTGAAAACATGCACTTAACTGCTTGATATAATTGCTAATTGCCACTTGACCTAATTTTGTAATTGACCTTTGACTTCAATTTATCTAATTAACCTTTGACCTCTCTCAGCGCTTCCTGTGTCAGGAAAGGAACAGGCCTATAATACCTCGTACTTTCACTCATGGGGAATACGACGGAATTAGAGTTTGAGAACCTTTGCGGAACGAACGTTGGAAATAATAGTAAATGGTTCTAATTAAAAAGGAAATGTACAGAGCCTTTTTTTTAATACTGAAATCTCATCTCTAGACTCCTCTCTTACGCCTTAGAACATTATGAACATTATATTTTGAGAAAACACGCTGTATGAAATTTAACAGTAGAACTTTGTGCCCGTTTTATTCCAAAATATAGAAAAATTTAAAGAAATCAAAAGTACAGAGCATTTTTTTTAATGGAAAGACTTTGTTCTATTTAAGAAAAACAAGAAAATCAGTTGTGCGCTTGTTGTATGCCTCAACTCCTTACAAAATTTTGTCGCTTGTAGAAATGGTCGAAACAGTCTTTACTTAAAAGGTGACCCCAGATGAAATATGAGAAATGCACTGTATAAAATTTAAAGGTTTAGCTCATGTATTTTCAAAAGTAACTTTCTAGAATGCAAAGATATCGTTTTATTTTTTATTGACAACCAAACAAGCCTGTGTTATGACAGCAGGATTTTAATTTTTTGTGTCACGTCCTAAGATTAGCTTGTTTGGCTAGGCTAACGTACGAGAACTAATATTTAGAAAAAAAAACGCATAAAACAAGAATGTTCATTCGGCATACCGTTTTTTTTTCTTAAAGTCGTCATTTTCTCTCTTTTTTTGCGGACACTACAAAAGGCTCTGTAATAATCCAGCAAAAGCATTAATTTGACTATTCACGACCTTAATTTGTGTAGGTCACACATCTCACTGGGGATCGATCCTCGGCATTTTTTATTTTGATGTGCGTGCTGTCAGATCCAATTTCGAAAATCCGATGAAGCGCAGGTCAATATTTTGCTCATTATCGTTACTATCATTGCCCTTGCGGGACCGGACTACGCCATTTACATCCTCGGCTTCGTTACGGTAAGTGAGTACCGTAATTGTCCAATTAGAGGCTTTAAAGTGGCGCATAACTCATAAATGCCTTGTTTTTGATGACCATGAAGGTACAAATAAATGTACTCGATGTTCTTGCAGCTTAAACGAGAGCTCATTATGGACACGGAATTCCTATATCACAATTTTTTCGGGTTACGCTGCGTTCTCAGATTGGCAATTCATCCCTTCGTCTATGCTGTTCTCGTTAGAGGCAATTATTAAACGCAATTACTAATCATAAAGTAATTATCCAATTATTAATTAGAATTCTTAAATAATTAAATAATTTTTCAAAAAAAATCACTTACCCATACTTCGCTAACCGCAACCGTTAACGAGGGTTAACAAAAAGATTACGTATAAAAATTGCGTAAGAGAGAATAACTGAATTATTTAATTAGCATGTATGAAAATCGAATTAATCAGCTAATTAGAACACTAGTTAAAGGATAATCAGGCCAAATTAGTTCCTCACTTGAGATTTGCGGCTGTTTCCATAAAACTTTTCAATCTCCGGCGATTAAATTTTCAATTAATTTTAATTGCAATTAATCACTAACCTATATACTTCCTTTGCCTTACGCCACTGAACCATTATTGTTTTCAAAACCCCACTTTATTCCGAAATGTTTCAGATGCGCAACTCAATGAGGTGTGTTTCGAAGATTCTCAGTTTCAGTATTTTCGAGAAGTTTACAATTTTAAATATATATATTTGTTTTCAATTAAGTCATTTTTTTAATTTTAAAAGGGTAAGCCTCCTGATCTTATTTAACTAAAAAAAGACTCTGTACTTTTCACACCGTTAGTTTTTAAGGTTTCAGTAAAGTATAACGGCGAGTGAAAGCGATTTGATGATGTGTTTACGTGGAGAAAGTAATTTGTCAGGAAAGCCAAATTTTACTCAAATTTATTCAGACGCTGGAGAAATGATAAACGTTAAGAGAGGAATGAAAAGTGGTTTAGATAAACAGGAGGTTTCAAATTTTGACGCTTTTCTAAAAAAAAAAAAATTCAATATTATAAAAAAAAAATTATCAGTTCTTAAACAGCTCGCGTATGCGACGTACCAAGAGAAAGCGCTCTTGAATGTGATACGATCTATTATTTAAAACTTTCTCTCTTTAAGGTTATGGTTACGGTCACACTAAAGGTTGCCGTAACCCTAGATTAGGTAATATTTTGCACTTTCTCTTCTTATGGTTATCCTAGGTTACTGTAACCCTTGGTAACCCTTCAGAAGCAGTAACCCTTCAGAAGCAGACGGAGTTCACAGGGGCGGAGTGCTACATTTCAAGGGTACTTAAACTACCCTTCAAACAAAAGATATTTTGAAAAGTGTTTTTGAAAAGCGATTTTTAAAAGTGTTTTTAAAAGCGATTTTGAAAAGCGATTTTGAAATAAAAGCATTTTGAATATGTGTTTTTTTAAATAAGGAATAATGGCTTAAGTGTTAGCATAAATCAAGAGCCGTAGCATAACAAGCAATTTGTTAAAAG
>JAQFYP010002083.1:0-13554 GCA_034694865.1 Bilobella braunerae | reverse complement strand
ATCTGGCATTATTTGGTGGGTCCCTTTGAATGCAGGTGCGGGTGGTGGGGCTAGGTTTAGCTCAAGCTATGGTTCTTCTTGTCCGAATTGGTTATACTGCCCATTGAACCCGTTGAAGGGCGGCGGCGGGGCAGGTGGGTGTGAGAGCCTTGGTGGCAACAGGGACCTCAATTCTCAGCCAATTTTCAAAATTTTATAAATAAAATATTACAATTATCTAAGAAAATGATAAATTTTCGAAATTTCACGAAGCAAAAATTACAAACATTTAAACAGTATTTAACAAGAGGGAAACACTGATTTCCATCTGCTGGATTAATTTTTGCTGCTTTATTTGCATGAATACTTCGAATGGAGTCGAAACCATTATTTTGAATTGTTTTTTTTTTTAACGGGGAAATGGAGATTCAGTCAAATTTTCAGAATTTTACAAAGAAAATAATAATAAAAATTTCAAATTTCACTAAAATAAA
Source organism: Bilobella braunerae (assembly GCA_034694865.1). Taxonomy (NCBI): domain Eukaryota; kingdom Metazoa; phylum Arthropoda; class Collembola; order Poduromorpha; family Neanuridae; genus Bilobella; species Bilobella braunerae. The sequence goes on along the minus strand of JAQFYP010002083.1, from coordinate 13,081 downwards.
ATATTAACATTTCAAAATTTTATAACAAAATAAAAACACGATCAACAAATTGGGCATTAGTAAACGCCAACAATACCTAGATATTTCGTCTCCCCCGCTCAGTTAGCATAATCCATTTAATTTGTGCTAAAATTTCGTCCAGAAGTTCATTAAAACGTTTTTTACTCAATTACAGAATAGAAATTCACGTTTACTCAACATTTTATAGAGGGTTTTCTACATTCTTGTCACAGTGCACTGGAAATTTTAACATGTTCAACATATGCTACGAAGGGACTAAAACGAAAATGCTGGTTCTCTCGGAAACATATCTGATACAACTGATTGTACAACACCCTGCGCAAACGCGCAGGACCTTCAGAATATGACGAAAAATGGCTCGGTATTTTTTTTTTATTTTTTTATTTCTGGAGTTTCGGATTTAAAAAAAACGGAGTCTTCAATTGCCTAAGATTTTTTGATTTCTAGATCTTAGACGATTAGCAATCAAACCTAGGCGCTCTTTTCAGGAACGCTTCGCAGAATGGCGGAATTATGCAAATTAATGCCAATCCAATACTAATAATACGCATGCTCATGCGATTTTAAGTCGAATTTGTTGTGATGCCGTTTTTGAAAAATTGCGCTTGAGCCGGCAGCCATTTTGAATAAATTGCAGTTGTTAATGCCTCTAGCGTTTTTGCAAAACGCTGATGCGCTGCACGAGGTAGCTGAAAGACCGCTTCAAAATATAAAGAGGCTTAAGTAAACCGCCAATTAAAATAGTTAAATTAAAGTTAAATTACTAGTGATGCATCTAAGGTTCGCTTACTCCGTGGATTGGTGGAGACATTGGCAATGGATCTTGTCGAGAGTGAGGCGGTTGCGGAAGGGGTCGACGCTGATTTTGTCGAATGGGGCCTGGAATCGCTGGAGGGGGCGGAGGGCTTCTGCGAGCTGGCAACGGTTGATGTGACTGGAATACTGCAACCTGTTGACTATTTTGATTGACGCTGGGGGCGGTGTGGAGCGCTGAATATTGTTTTGGGGGGACAGAATCGCTGCTGCCTGGAATCTGATTTCGAGAGAGATGGGGCTTTTTTTCAGCGATTTTGCAGTCATCCGCTTTTAATATAATGTGGCGTTATTCGTTATGTAAATTATGTTATAAAATTTGGCAAGCACGGATAATTTTATTTTCAAAAATGCAGTTAAAAATTAAGTTGAGTTTGGCCAGCGGATGTTGAATTTAATTGTTTAGTTGCATTGTTCGCTTTATATCTTTATTTGTTCATTCTCAAAATTAAAGAGTGTCATGCAGTAATTGTTATCCATTTTTTTCATTTAATTATTTTTCATTACAATTATATTAATAAATTTTCTTACTTAGGTTATAAGATAAACCTAACCTAGCATGGTCCATTGAATTAGTGCTAAAATTTCGTTCAGAAATTTTTTGAAACGTATTTTTACTCCAATCAAAATCCACGTTTACTCAACATTCTTGTGACAGTAATTGATCTTGAAAATTTTAAAATGTTCAACATATGCTACGGAAGTGAATAAAACAAAAACGCCGGTTCCCTTGGACGCCAATTTGGAGCGATTACTGCAATTGACACAAAAGCGTACAACATTTTACACGCATGCGCAGGGTTTTTAGAACATGACGCAAGAATCGCTCGTTATATTATTAAAACAATGTTGAAATTCTGGTCTTTCATTATTTTAAATTAAAAAAACACTGGAATTTTGATTAATGAAGATTTCTGGATTTCTAGTTGATTGTTTAATCAAGCTCAGGCGCTGTTTTCAGTAACTCTCCAAAGAATGGCGAAATTATGCAAATTAATGTCAAACGAATACTAATAATGCTCGTGCGGTTTTAAGTCGAATTGGTTGCGATTATGAGCCATTTAGAAAAATCAGAAGCGCTTGAGCCGGCAACAATTTTGAGCAAATTGCAGTTTTCACAACCAGGTGCTTGATTTTTGCGAAACGCTGATGCGCTGCACGAGGCTGCTGAAAGACTGCTTTAAATTATACTGACTTATGACCTAAACATTTGGCAACTTAGAATTGCAAAAAGCTATTTGCTAACGAATCATTTAGTTGCCGCTTCAATGTTAACTAACCTAAGATAACTGAAAATGAAGTTAGTTAAATTGAAAGTTAGCTAATTTCAATGTCAAGTTATCTTAAAAGTGAAGATAATATCTGTTCCTCGATAATTTGTTTGCTTTTGTCCAAGAATAATCGCTTTCCAAATGCCTCCAACTTCTACGACGCTTGTCAATGTGCAAAAGTCGCTGCAATAGCTTCAGCAAGTCGCTATCATGCAATGGCGGTAGAGGGTGCTGAAATTACATTGAAGCTATTGGAAAATGGTTTCACAGAAACTTTGTATTGTAAAGCACGAGGCTGAATTTGACGCTTGTCAAAGAATTACTTTCCGTTTGTTCATGGGGAAATTAATCGCAGAGCGCAAGCGCATCGCTGCTGAAAATCTACGACCACGCGCTTACTACGGCAGTAACTATTACCAAGATTCACAGTTACTGAAACCTTACCAACTATGTTCTAGAGAGGACTTGCAAAATAGTTAATGCTGCTAATTTAAAGTTAGCTTTAAAATTAATTAGCATAAGTTAAACGCCAATTAAATTTGTTAAATTAAAATTAAAGTAATCGTAATGTAGTTAAAGTTGCATCGGAATCGGTGTTAAACCGGTACAAGGTAGCGGCTTTTTTTTATTCAATTTAGACGCTGATTCGATCCACGGTTATTCCACGGTGCGTGTCCGCTGATTTTTGGAAACACAAAATAGGGTATATATATGGAGAAATATAGAGAACGGGAAGTTTTAAAATTTTACTGGGTTTTCTAATAGTTTTCTATATATTTTTCACTTTTTTTTTTAAATAGCTCTTCATTTTTCCAAAAAAAAATAAGACTAAAACCTTTTTTTCTTCAAATTTTAGTTTTTTTTCGAGCTGGACGACAATTCCCTCTTGGGAAATTGATCTCAATGTGCAGCCATTTTTTGAAATTTTACAAAGGTAATAATAAAAGTTTTGAAATTAGGAAAATACTAAATTTTCGAAGCTTTACGAATAAAATAACAAAATTTTCAGTTTGGACACCACGAAGGTAACCAAGATTTCATCTGGTGTTCATATTTTTTCTGCTTTATTTCCAAGGATACTTTGTATGGAGTTGAAACGAATCATTTGAATTGTTAAAAAAAAAACTTTTTTTTAATACGTATTTTGTGTATTTCACACTTTTTTACCTAATTTTTGATTTACTGATTAGTTACCCATTCTAATACTTTTTATAACGCTTAATTTTGACTGGTTGACTCAGAGCCAACGAAGTTGAAACGAACCAATCAGCGGAGCCGAGTTAACTGACCGAACGATAAGCTGAAAGCATAATCGGTCGCTTCTCTGTGGAAGTGTGGTGGGGCTCGTAACGAAATCTGCAATTATTTGGAGCAATCTACTGCAATGGACACAAAAGTGTACAGCATAACCTGACCAAAACCTAAACCTAACCTTCAGATCATGACGAAAAAATTGCTCGGTATGTTTTTTAAAAGAATTTTTAGATTTGTGGTCTTTCAAATTTTAAAAATTAAAAAAACACTGGAATCTGGAATTACAGAAGGTTTTTTTTATTTCTAGACGCATATTAACCAAGCTCAGGAGCTGTTTTCAGTAACGCTTCGCAGAATAGTGGAATTATGCAAATTAATGACAGTGCGATACAAAACAATACGCATGCTCATGCGATTTTACTTAGAATTCGTTGTGATGCCCTTTAGGAAAATCGCGCTTGAGTCGGTAGCAATTTGAACAAATTGCAGTTATCATTAACGTTGATACGCTGCACGAGGTTGTTGAAAAACTAAAATTTCCATTATCCTAACCTGGCCTGAAACATTTGGCAAGTTGCAAAAAGCTATTTGCTAACTAATCATTAAGTTAGCGCCTCAATGTTAACTAACCTAAATGTAACTTGAATTGAAGTTAGATAAATTAAGAACTAATTAACTTCAAGGTCGAGTTATTTTAAAAGAGATCGCTATATCGAGCTATATATCGCTATATATATATATGCGATATGCTGTTTTTTCAGGGATACTTCTATTTTCTACAAAAAAAAAATTCAAAATTTTCCCAAAATAATTCCTAAAATTTTAATGTAAGGCGAATCTAGATTAAATCTCAAGCTCGTATTTTGTTTGATTTACTTGCAAGGATAGTTTGTATGGAGTTGAAACGAATCATTTAAATTGTTAAAGAAACAAAAACAGGAAAATTAAGTTAAAAATCCTTCCAAATTTCAGTTTTATCTCTCCTTTTTAAATATCGTATTGTTTAAAAAAATATAATACGAGTAATATAGAGTAATACGCAACAGGAAAATCGACTTTCAGCCAATTTTAAACTTTTACCAAGAAAATAATTACAATTTTTGAAATATTTAAAAAAATCAAAGCTTTGTGTAATTACTACGGGGGAACCTAATCCACATCTGCTGTGCTTATTTTGCCTGCTCTATTTACATAGATACTTCGCATGGAGTCGAAACGAAGCATTTGAATGATATAAAAACAAAACGCATTTTGTTCATTTTACATTTTTTTTACCTAATTTTTGAATCACTTATTCCTTACCCATCCCAAAAGTATATAACGCTTGAATTTGACTGGATGACTCAAAGCACGAAAGAACCAATCAGCGGAGCCGACATAATTGACTGAAAGTTAGTTTCAATTTCAAATCGCTTTATTTACGTGTCGCATCTTAAAAATTTAAAAAAAAACTGGAATCTTGAATTTCAAAAGACTTCTTTTGTATTTCTAGACGAATATGAGCAAAAGCTCAGGCGCTGTTTTCAGTAACGCTTCGCAGAATGGCGGAATTATGCAAATTAATGCAAATAGAATACTAATAATACGCATTCGATTTTACGTCGAATTGGTTGCGATTATGAGCCATTTAGAAAAATCGCGCTTGAGCCCGCAGCAATTTGAACGAATTGCAGTTATAAAAAGGTCTCGGTGTTTTGCAAAACGCTGATGCGCTGCACGAGGCTGCTTCAAATTATACTGACTTATGACCTCAACATTTGGCCAGTTAGAGTTACAAAAGCAATTTGCTACCTAATCATTTAGTTTCCGCTTCAATATTAACTAACCTAAGATAACTTGAACTCAAGTTAGTTAAATTGCGAGTTAACTTCAAAGTTAAGTCAAAGTCAAACTTCAAAGTCCAGTTATCTTAAAAGTGAATTTAATATCTGTTCCTCGATAATTTTGTTTGCTTTTGTCCAATATAGGTGTTTTCTGGTCGCTTTCACCGTCTACGGCTTGAACGGTCGTCAATGTGCCAAACTCGCTGCTACCGCTTCAGGAAGTGGCTATCATGCACTGGCGGTAGAGTTTGCTAAAATTGTGTTGAAGCTATTATCGGAAAATGATTTCACAGAAACTATCGCTGAAAGAAATGAAACCTTGCAGCGCGTGATTTGGAAAGTATGGAATCGCTGGAAAAGCGTAAGCAGCGGTCTTAAAAATGAAAATACTTTAAATTTGTTATTTTAAAGCATGTCGCTGAATTTGACGCTTATCAAAGCATTACGTTCCGCTTGTTCATGAGGAAAGTAATCGCAGTGCAGTGCGCAAGCGCATCGCTGCTGAAAATCCACGACGACACACTTCCTACGGCAGTAACTATTACCAGTTACTGAAATCTTACAAACTATGATCTGGAGAGGACTTGCAATTTAGTTAATGCTGCTAATTTTAGGTTAACGTTCAAATCAATTAGGTTGAGTTAAATGTCAATTAAAATTTTTAAATTAAAGTTAATGTAATAGTGATGCCGGTTAAAGTAATGTCTCTCTTGCAATAACCCCAGGAAAGCAAAATCGCTTTGCGCTGTTGGTTGGACACGGAAATCTACACCACAGTAAATCAGCTCAAAGTCTAACTGTCGCCGTCGCCGCTGATTCTTCAATTTTACATTGCGAGCAAAAACAATCGAGAAGCGCTGATCCGTCAAGCGCAACCAGACCTGAACTACTCAATCGCTGAATATTGCACGGTGAGCGAATTCCAATACGCCGTCGTCACCCCCTGCGACATTCGTTTGATCCGATATTTTGTAAAGAAACGCCTCAAATTCAGCGTTTCTCGGCCAAGGTCGAAGCGATTACACAATATCGCATGGGTTCTGGTGGGGTTGAAATGCAATTTACGTCTTATACCTACTTTGGAGCTTTCGGAGTACACCATGACGCGGCGGTATTGAACAAAATTTAAACAAAAAAGTGTTGTTTAAAAAGTAAATTGTTTGCAAAAACAAAATTGTCTTTAGCCTGCCTCTTCTGCCAGATCCGATCCGCTGATATACACGCGGGGAAATCGAATTGCAACGTTTTTGGATTATGTATGTTTTTCCGAAATTTTGTATTTCGTGTATTTTTCAATGTCTTTTTTTTGCAAATTGCAAAACAATTACAAAACCATATGTAACATTGTTATTTGTCAAATCATTACGATCCGCTCTGTATTTTGTTTCTAATTGACAGAAGTTGCGGCCGGAGGCGTAGCAGCATTTCCGGAACTTGGAATCGGTGTCAAACCGGTACCGGGCAGCGGCCTCTTTTGGTTCAATATGGACGCTGACGAAAACCTCGATCCAAACCACGGTTAATCCACGGTCGTGTCTGCTAATTCTTGAAAAAAAGTGAGTACGATTTTTTAAGTTTAAAAAAACTTTTTAAAAAAATTACACGGTTTTCAATTTCCTCTTTTAAAATACAACAGGGACCCCAATATTCTGCCAATTTTCAAAACTTTACAAAGGAAATAACATACTTTTCAAAATTTATTATGAAAATGATACTTTTCAAAAGATAAATACTAATAAAATGAAATTTTCAAAATTGTATACATTTTGAAATCTGAATAAAATCTGGTGTTCTTATTTTGGCTGGTTAATTTGCAAAGATATTTTGCATGGAGTCCAAATGATTCAATTAAATAACAGTATTTTAATACGCATTTTGTGCTTTTTACATTTTTACCTAATACTTGAGAATCACGTATTTGTTATTGTTACCCATCCCAGTAAATTTTTATAACGCTTAATTTTGACTGGATGACTGATTTTGACTGAGAGAAATCCATGTTTACTCAACATTTTTCAGAGGGTTTTCTTACATTCTTGTGACAGTGATTGCACTAGAAATTTTAAGGCCCTTCATTTTTAAAAAAAAATTAAGACTACCTTCATTTTTCAAAAAGAAAAATTAAGACAACAGTTTTGAGCTGGACGACAATTTCCTTTTTGGAAAACCAACAAGGACCTCAATGTTTAAAATTTTACAAAGAAAATAATAAAAGTTTCAAAATTGCCACTATAGGAAAATAATACATTTTTGGAAATTTTATGAAGAAAATAATACAATTTTTCGGAATTTTACGAAGAGAATAACACAATTTTCTACATACTGATAAGAAAGGAACGTCGACCACCGCAACTGTTGATATTATTTTTGCTACTTTATTTTCAAGGATACTTCGCATGGAGTCGAAACGAATCATTTGAATTGTGTTTTATAAACAGGGTAATCGAGGTTCAGTCAAATTTTCAAAATTTTACAAAGAAGATAGGTAATAACTTTTTTTTTTGAATTTTGAATTATATTGATTCAGGATAGGGGCGGCGTAGGGCGCTGAATACTGTTTTGGGGACAGAATCGTTTAATTTTCTTTGCAGTTGACAGAAGTTGAGGCTGGAGGAGTAACAGTGTTTCGAGAACTTGGAATCGGTGTCAAACCGGTACCGGGCAGCGGCATCTTTTAGTTCAATTTATACGCTGACGAAAACCTCGATCCACGGTTATTCCAATGTCGTGTCCGCTGATCCTTGGAAACACAAAATAGGAAAAGAGAGCTTTCAAGAATTTTGCACGGTTTTCTAAAAGTTTTTTTTTCAGTGGCTATTTATGGAAAGCCAAAATCGCTTTACGCTGTTGGTACGACCTGAAAATCTACTCGAAGGTAAATCCGCTGAAAGTCAAACTCCTGTCGCTATTGCTGCTAGTTCTTCAGTTTTATGACATTGCCAGTAATAGCGATGGAGAAACGCTGATTCGTCAAGCGCAACCAGACCTGAACTACTCAATCGCTGAATATTCCACGGAGCACGGTGAGCGGAGCCCAATATGCCGTCGTCACCCCTTGCGAAATTCATTCGACCTGATTTTCCGAAAAGAAACGCTTGAAATTCAGTGTCTCTCGGCTAAGGTCGAAGCGATTAAAAAATATCGCTTGGGTTCTGGTGGCGTTGAAATGCAGTTCGCTTCTTAGACTCACGGGGGAGCTTGCAGAGTGCATCATGACCCTGCGGTATTAAGCAAGTTTTAAACAAAAGTATTGTTTACAAACAAAATTGTTTAAAAAAGAAAATTATCCTCAGCCTGCCGCTGCGATTTCGTTACTGCTACTTGTCTGCAACATTTGCATGTAAGGAAATACGAACTACATCTGATTAGTATTTTTTTCCTGCCTTATTTGCTAGGATACTTTGCATGGAGTCGAAACGAATCGAAACGAAACGAATCAACGAATATAATATAAAATTATATAATATTATTATTATATTATTATTATATAATTATATTATATTAAAAAAAAGTAAACTAATTTTTGAATAACTTACTAGTATTAGTTACCGAAACCAATCCTCCACATTAATACTCTTCTCTTTACCCGTCCATCCGTAACAAATGCACTTCAAAACTGCAATTTCATTCCAAAACTCCAATCACATTTCAAAAAATATGATTGCAATTCAAAATAAAAATAATTTCTTATACACCTGCGCACCGGAAATTTGCTTTACGCATGATCATGCGATTTTACTTCGAATAGGTTGTGATTATAAGCCATTGAAAAAAATCAGAAGCGCTGGAGCCGGCTGCAATTTTGAACAAAATTGAAATGATCAATATCGCGTAATTTAACTTTAATTAATAACTAATTAACTTTAAAGTCGAGTTATTTTAAAAGAGAATACCCGTTTCTAATGTCAACTATCTAAACTTTAGGTGGCTTCCACTGTTCGCTTCAGACTTTACTCAAATTTTACAAACTGTGTTCTGGCGAGGAATTGCAAGTGAGCTAAATGATGCTAATTTTAGGTTAAAGTTAAAATTTGGTTAGGTTAACGTTATAATTAGGCTCAAGTAAACCGCCAATTAAAATAGTTAAATGAAAGTTAAATTAATAGTGATGCAGCTAAAGTTCACTTTCTCGTTTCTCCGTAAATTTCCTCAGGAAGCCAAAATTGCTTTACGCTGTTACGAAACGAAAATCTACTTGAAGGTAAATTCTAAAAATGCTTAAAAATCTTAGAACTTCAGTTTCTTTTTTTGGTGCCAAACCGGTACCACGTAGCGGCATTTTTTGATTCAATTCGGACGCTGACGAAAAACTTGACCCACGGTTATTGCACGGTGCGTGTCCGCTGATTCTTGGAAACACATAATGGGGTATATATGGAGAAACGTGGAGAAAAGGAACTTTTAAAAGTTTCATGGTTCTCTAATAGTTTTCTAAAAAAAATTCAGTGGTGAATATGGTTAGCAAAAAAATCCTTCCAAATTCCAGTTTTCACTTTTTTTTTTTTAAATAGCCCTTCATTTTTCAAAAAAAAAGATTAAGACTTTTTTTTTTTGTAAATATCAGTTTATTCGAGTTGGACGAAAATTTCCCCTTTGGAAATGCTCAATGTTCAGCCAATTTCCAAAATTTTACAAAGGAAATAATAAAAGTTTCAAAATTTTCACTATAGGAAAATAATAAAGTTTCAAAATTTTACGAAAAAAATAATACAATTCTCCAAATTTGACGAAGAAAATAATACAACTTTCAAAGTCTTGAAAGAACGAGGATTGTCCGGATGCAACTGGCGTTTCTATTTTTGCTGCTTTATTTGCAAGGATACTTCGCATGGAGTCGAAACGAATCCTTTGAATTGTTTTGGTTTTTTAAACGGGGAAATTGAGTTTCTGTCAATTTTTAAAAATTATTCAAAGAAAATGCACTCCGCTTATAGTGATTCTGAAGGGACCGATATAATGTGTTGAGTATACCCGGGGTTTACTGTAGCCGGTGTTCGTTTACAATGAAATACCCATACAAATATCCTATTTGCCAAAAAGAATGGTTAATTATAACCGGGTTTTTCTATTATAACCGATGTCACGATACCCAAGGTGCTAATAAAAAATAATAATAATAAAAATATTAATATTTTGAAATTTTTTACAAAGAATTAAAAATCAACTTTCAAAACTTTGAGCACTAGTAAAACATACTCCCAGATTTACCTTGAAATTCTATTCTGCCAGTTTTATTCGCGAAGAACCTTTGCATGGGGTCGAAACGAATCATTTCATTAAAAAAACATTACTTGTTAATACGCATTTTGTGCACTTTACATTTTTTACCTAATTTTTGCGAATCACATATTTGTTACCCATCCCAGTACATTTTTATAACGCTTTCTGACTGGATGACTCAGAGCAAAAACGAACCAACCAGGGGAGCCGAGTTAATTGACTAAACGTTAACGCCTACGCTGGTAGCAAAATCGATCGCTTCTCAGTGGAACTGTGGGTGGGGCTCATGCCGAAATCTGGGATAACTTGGCGGGAATCTTTGAATGCGGGGCGGGGGTGGGGCTAAGTTTAGCTCAAGCTCTGGTTGCTGCCTTGAATTGTTTCAAAGTTGGACAGGAACAATGCCGATTGGATAATTTTATTTTCAAAAATTCAGTTAAACGCTAAGTTGATTTTGAAGGCTATGGAATTTAGTTATTGTGTAGTTGCATTGTTCGATTTATTTTTTATTTGATCATTCTCAAAATTAAATAGAGTGTTTTACAGTACTTTTTATTCATTTTTTTTCATTTAATTAATTTTTATTCCAATTAAATTAGTAAATTTTAGTACTTAACATGATCCATTTAATTTGTGCTAAAATGCGGTCCAAATGTTCGAAACGTTTTTTTTTTTACTCAAATGGGAATCAATGTTTACTCAACATTTTTCAAAGGGGTTTCTACACTCTTGTGACAGTGATTGATCTGGAAATAATTTTAAAATGTTCAACATATGCTACGGAAGTGATTAAAATTAAGACGCTGGTTCTCTCGGACGCTTATTCAGAGCAATTTACTGCAATTGGCACAAAAGTGTACAACTGTCCACTGATTCTTGGAAACACGAAATAGGGTCTGGTTGGTAAGAGAGCTTTCAAAAATTTCGCAGGGTTTTTCTAAAAGTTTCCTTTTTTCAGTGGTGAATTTGGTGAGCAAAAAAATCATACCAAATTTCTGCTTCACCATTTTTAAATACAGTTTTATTTGAAAAAAATTGACTAAATTCTTTAAAAAATTTTTAGTTTATTTGAGCTGGACGACAATTTCTTCTTGCAACAGGTACCTAAAAGCCAATTTTCAAAGTTTTACAAAGGAATAAATTTTTTTAAATTTCCACTTAGAAATTGATAAATTTCGTAATTTCTCAAAGAAAACAACATAATTTTTAAAACGATGCGAGAGGTAAACAGCATCTGGAGTTCCGATTTTCGCTGCCCTATTTGCATGGTTATTTCTCACGGAGTCAAAACAAATCAATTTAAACTGTTGTTGTTTTTTTTTTACACATTTTGTGCATTTTACATTTTTTACCTAATTTTTGAGAATTTGCCGTCGTAACCCGCTGCGAAATTCATTCGACCTCATTTTTCGTAAAGAAACGCCTATAATTCAGCGCCTTTCGACGAAGGTCGAAGCGATTACAAAATATCGCTTGGGTTCTGGTGGGGTTGAAATGCAATTTACGTCTTATACCTATGTTGGAGCTTTCGGAGTACACCATGACGCGGCGGTTTTAAACAACATTTAAACAAAAAAGTGCTTTTTTTTAAAAACAAATTGTTTACAAAAACAAACTTGTCCGTAGCCTGCCACTACTGCTACATCCGATCCACTGATATACGAGCGGAGAATCGAATTGCAACGTTTTCGGCCTATAAAAGTTTCTTGCTATTTTTTCTCTCGTTTTTAATAACTTTATGCAACACTATTTTTCAGATTATTATGAATCGCAATGTATTTTGTTCTTAACTGACAGAAGTTGAAGCTGGTGGCGGAACAGCGTTCCCGGAACTCGGAATCGGTGTCAAACCGGTACAAGGGAGCGGCTTCATTTCGTTCAATTTAGACGCTGATAAAACTTCGATCCACGGTTATTCGACGGTGCGTGTCCGATCCTTGGAAACAGAAAATGGGGCATGATTTGCTAAGTAAACTTTCAAACAACAAAATTACGGTTTCCTAATAGTTTGCAGATTTGTTTGCAGTTGTGAATACGGTGAGCATACAAAAATTCTACCAAATTTCAGTTTTCACTTTTTTAAATATCATTTTATTTTTCAAAAAAAAAAGTTAAGAGTAACCTAATACTCCTTTTTTTTTCAAATTTCAGTGGATTCGAGCTGGACGACAATTTTCTCTTTGGAAATGCAACAGGGACCCCAATTCTCAACCATTTTTCAAAATTATACAGGGAAATAAGAAAAGTTTAACGAGTTTCTATGAAAATGGTCAACTTTCAATATTTTACTATGAAAATAATTCAAATCTCAAAGCTAATACGAATGAAATGGAACGACACCTGCTTTCCATATTTTTCCTGCTTTATTTGCTAGGATACTTCGCATGGAGTCGAAACAAATCATTTGAATTATTTAAAAAAAAAACAATTTTTTATTACCCATTTTGTGCATTTTACATTCATTACCTAATTTTTCAAATTTTACACAGAAAATAGCAAAATTTCGAAAAAAAATTTCAAGAAAATGATCAATTTTCAAAAAATTTCTAAGAAAATAATACAACTTCCAATATTTACCACGAGGGAACAAACAACACCTGCCTCTTAAATTTTTGCTGCTTTATTTGCTAGGATTCTTCGCATGGAGTCGAAACGAATCATTTGACTTGTGTTTTTGTC
>JAQFYP010002082.1:0-13555 GCA_034694865.1 Bilobella braunerae | reverse complement strand
TGCCGTATACGCATGCAGTCATTTTGGAGGTTTTGAGACACTCCCCATTTGTATCAAACTTCTTGCCAAGGCTGGTAATTGAGGACACAGAATGCGAAGGCTACAATATTCCAGTATGAACTCTTATATTGGGTGATGTCAGGAGCGTTTCAAATGACCAAAGTCTTTGGGGTGATCCAGAAAATTTTCGACCTGAGAGATTACTTTTAGCCAATGGAAGTCTTGATTCCGCAAAAGTTGAAAAACTTCCGTACTTTGGCTTTGGTAAGAAGATACATTACTTTGTAGTTTGCCTTAATTACTTTTGTATGTTCATCGGATGGCCCTACAAGATATTTATTTCAACTGATTTAATTTATGTGTCTATGGCTATTAGCACAACATTTCTAATTTCTACACAAACTTTTAGTCCACGAACATGTATTTCGTGTTATTTCATCCACGCACTGGGTTTTAAAATTGTCACTTTAAGAAGTGAATTAAAGTTTGTTTACTTTTTAACATTGGCATTATAAAATATATATATAACTTTGATAACCTGACATGGTAAAATAGACAGAAATGACATTTTTGATGACGCGGATGTGCTATTTTGACATTGCCTTTTAATGTCAGAGAGACATATAACCAAAACAAATTACTGTCACCAGGTTTTTAAAGAAATCAATGAATATTTTGATGAACTAACTATATTTGATTAACAATAATTCATAAAATAGTTTTTTTTTATAAAAAAAAAAGAAAAGAAGCGAATCATATTTTTGTAATGCAATTGATTTTTTTTCCATTTGAAAATTTAGACACCAAACTAGCAAATTGATGTAAGAATTTTAAATCTAAAAATTTGAAATTCAAAATCAAGTTTCAAAATTACAATTTAACTGAATTAAATATGTTGAGGTTCCTGTATTTTTAAACTCCTAAAGTGGCCACTAAATGTATATTCTTCGTTTTTTTGAAGTATACTAATATGCTGTTGAACTTTCAGGTGTAAGAAAATGCATAGGAGAAAACATGGCCATAACCGCGTTGTTTATGGCCACGACGACTCTTATAAGAACGTTCTATTTTGCCGTTATAAAGGGTAGAGAGCCTTCGATGGAGACTGGAGAGAATCCAACGCTTTTAATGAAGCCGAAACCATACGTTGTGGGTCTTTCAATACTGTAAAACATACAACAAAATACAGTTATGCGGTACAAAAAAAAACAAGTAACACTTTTTTTCTGATAATTGAATCATGTGCAGATACTTTAACGTCAAGATTACTAAACAGTTGTGGGAGTTATACCTGCTAGTATAATTTTAATAATAGGTTTGAAATTCGATAAATACAGTAGTATATGTCGCACGATAATTGACACTTTTAATTTTGACGGTGTAATAGTTGAAAAATAATTCTTTAGCATTTACAACTTACGCATAAAGCAAACTTACGCAAATCTTAGTCATTATTGATATACAGAATTCGCACGTCTAAAATAATTTGTTTGCCGTATTTTTCCAACTGGTAGAATCCTCTCTTCTTCTGGTACATTGTTAATTATGATAATTATATCTATCGGGTTAGTAGGAATAAGTTGTCTTTATGCTTATATTTAATGAGGTTCAACTTATGACTGGAATAAAATGATTCAACCGTATTGACCTCTATTTCATGTTTAACTACTACTAATGCTTAAGTAATATCGAATTTCCGTTTAGCTACAATTTTGCCACTTGATGAACACAGCCTAGTAATTAGTTATGATAAGGCAAGAAAAAATATTTTGGCATAATCACATATCAAAAACTCTATATTACAAAATTGCAAAGATTCGTGGTTAATGGTTGTACGTGACAATTGTTTGGATTCGAAGTTATAATTATTTGAATAATTCATACTACAGACAAACCGCAAACTGCGAAGCTTTTATCAAATCACCGAAGGTAATTCAGAGTTTATACACATTTACCACTTGAAGCGCTGACTTGCCTCACACATTGTTAAGTCACTTTGAGTTAAAAAAGCTTAGAAAAACGAAAAAAGAGCTCTTAAAAAATACGTAATTATTTTAACAAATCAACTCAGTTTTCACAGACCTCAGAAACACCCAAGGCTCAGGGTACAGCATTACAAAAAACAATTGGCATCGTATTGATAACATTGTATGTGGCATTGCGACGCACTATAGTGTATTAGCTGTAAGTGTAGAATCGATTTTCTTTAATGTACTGGCAACATCGCTTGCTACTGGTGTTTCTGTTGTTCCTGGTTTTCGACTAACCCTATTTCTAAATCTAGAGGACCTGATGCAGAGGGGTTTCATTATCGGTAACCGTTTCGTATTATCGATAATCGGTAATTATCGATGATTACAGCGTTTCATTATCAATTAATCGATAAGGTCATTGCAACAAATTTTACCCTGTAAAACGTGAAATATAGTTTGGCCAGCACATACACATAGGTTTGCGATGGTCACTTGTAGTTCAACTGAAGTTTCCCTACAATCTTCATTGCCTCTACTGCATAAGATGAAATGTAGTTTAGTATTACCAATTACTGCATTAATAAGTTTAAATTTATTTCGAGAAAGTGGACAAGAAACCATTATAATTTTTTTTTAATTATCGATAATGCAACCCCTACTCATGCAGCTGGTCAGTGACCTCTTCTAGGTTAATGAAAAGCTAGATTAGCTTTATACACACTAAAATATGGTTGTATATTGGATATGTAATGTGAACATCATTATCGCGTCTTTAATTCTCCAATTTGTTGCACCTACCACAAAAAGCATCTACTCAAGTAGAGACAAAATTATTGAATTGGATTCCAAGACAAGCCGGGGGAAATGAATGCTTTTGCGAATGCATTTATTGAATTCTGCGGCATTGTCGCTGCTATCCAATGATATTTCTTTTAGATTTTTTTGGTCTCTCGTTCTTAGCTTGCAACATTAGTATTTAGTCTATTACGTGTTAAATTGTCGCTGGATGACGCATAGAAAGTTAGGCCAGCATTTTCTTTATTTCTGAGATTCCGTGATGTTGCATAAGTCGATTCAAGTTGCTTTTGGATATTTAAAAAAGAACATGACTCAGTATATATTTATGAAAGTTTTTATTTGATTTTGATTTTGAAAGTTTTTGTATCATTATTAAGTAGTGTCAACTACTTTATGTTTTCGTTGTCTGTCCGTCCGTCCGTCCGTCCGAGTAGCTCAATTATCTCAGGAACTATTCACGAAAAGCGGATTTCGGATATGAGTTCCTTGAGATCCGGCGCAGTTCAAGTTTATTATAACCGTAAGTGACCCCCTTGGGGGTCAAAGGTCAAGTTCAAAGTTATCATTATATGACAACATTAAAAATGGACCCTACAAAAGTTGTTCCTCTTATAGAGGCGGACAACATTTGTATAAGCCACTTTTCTCTGGGCGCTCCAATGACCCCCAAAATGACCCCTTGACCTCAAAATGACCTTTCAAGGTCAAACTCTACTTTTGCATTAAACAAAGTGTTTTAAATGACCCCAGAGCCTTTCTTGACCCGGAAATGACCCCTTGACCTCAAAATCACCTTTCAAGGTCAAACCCTACTTTTGCATAAAACAAAAAGTTATGATGTTTTAGATGACCCCAGAGCCACCTTGACCTCAAAATGACCTTTCAAGGTCAAACCTTACTTTTGCATGAAACAAAAAATTATGATAATATTGATAACCCCGGAGCCCCAGTTTACCCGGAAACGATCCCTTGATTTCCAATAATAAACCTCAAAATCCAAAGTACTCTTTTCCGATCTAATGATTCTATTATTTCTCTAATGTCTAATGTGTTCTGACTAGTTTTCTTCTGCTACTTGGTTGACCGTTTTACCACGGTTTATTTTTTCAGGAAAAACTAAAAGTCAAAACAAAGTGAATTTTTTACAATGTGAACGAAAATACTGGCTCTACTTTCAAAATGAATTTGGTAAAATAGACTTTATAAGCGTTTAGTGACAATGGAAAGTAAGTACTTAAAGTGCTAATTAATTTTTTTTAAGCTTAACCCACTCATTAAATTGTTCGGCGAATCAAGTTATTTTACTTGATTATGGCAGATCTTAATATACTTTAAGTGCAATTTTACTTCACATTAAATATTTAAAAAGTTCTGTAGTTATGCCTACGTAGAGGAAGGACAGCAAACGCTTTCTTTCCAAAACGTGTAATTTTTGCATGCATGCTGCTCCGGGCGTTGAATGACATTAAAACAATTGATGATTTGGTTGACAGTTCAAAGTAATGAATGAAGTAATGAAGGAGGAGGATAAGTTTGTGCAAAAACTGATACGTGCAATGTTCAACTTTTAATATTTTGTTGATTGCACGCATTTCTTTCCCACTGAAACGTTAGAGTTTGTTTTGTTGATGATATAGCTAAAGTTCATATTAAGAAACCGTAATATATTTATAATTACTACCTTCTACTCTAAAACTAATATCGACTTTAGTATTAACTACAAATTTTGTCATTCAAGAAGATCATAGCTATTACATTGCAAAGTAATAATTATCTAGAATAATTATAGTTTTGAATTGAAATCTTACAAAATTACAGGTTATGGTAATTTGAGGTTGGACGAGATAATCATTAGTTTGTGGATTTAAAGTAAGTTTGATAGGAAATGTGAAAATTTGCTTGCAAAAATTTCTCTTTAAAACGATATATACATATATATTATTGCTATCTGCATCTATTTATAAGCAGTATTCCAGATAACAAAGATATAACAGATGTATTGACTTATTTTCTGTTTCACTTCACGCTATGTTAAGCCTACTGGAGCAAAGGGTGCTCAAAAAGTACTTGATTATTTTGACAAACATCCCAATTGGTGAAATTCAATTTTCAAAATCGTCAGGAAAGGCTGAAGCTAAGGACACATCTATGCAGAAAACAATTGGCGTTCTATTGCTTATCCTCTACTTGGCCAATGCAACGCATTATTGCGCATTTGCTGTCAGCACGGAGTCCATTTCCATTAAAGTTTTGGCTACATTTCTAGCTATTGCTGTTTCTGCAATTAGTGGCTTTTGACTCACGCTAATTATGTATCAAAATGAATTGGTTCAATTGGTAAACAACTTGCTTTCGTTAAATGAAAAACTTGGTAAGGAACTTAAACACATAACCGAAGCCAATTCAAGTTAAGCTAAAACACGTTCTAATTCATTTATACCTCCACAGAGAAATTTCTGGCAAGAGATGTAATTATGGAAGCTTATGCAAATGAACGTAGAGGAAAAATTTATGCTTTTGCAGTAGCTTCTATTGGATTTTGCGGCGTTGCGTCTGCACTGCAAGGATATTTCTTAGATTTGACGGTGTACAAATCTTTTTCTGTACGTCCCATTTTATTTATTATATTCTCGGTGTCATATAGCAGTGATCTTATTGCCTTCGCTGCAACTTTTATACCGTCCATTCTCACCATCTTGTTTTGGACAAAAACAGCATGGTAAGAAAATTAAACTAATTTTTATAACAATTTTCGACAAATTGTAACAGTGAACACCGGTTAAGCTAATGTTGAAGGGTGGAGCTCGAGCTGTTTAAGCACGGATAAATGTAATTGACTAAACTTACTTGGTTATTCAATTACTTTTGTACATGACTTTGCTTTCCAGGAATTGGCTTAGGCGAGGTACACTGTATTATACAGAAGCAAAACTTGCAGACTGTTCAAAATTAATACGTAATAATCAGTCCAGTTATCTTTTAGCTCGGATGACACGTTGGAGATGCCTTTATCCCCATTTGACCAAATTCATATTTACCGCTCAATGCAACTCCTCAATCAACTGCATAACAAAATTTTTGGTTCTATACTCATTCCGTCTCTTAAGCTAGGAACTGTCCTTTGCATATTCGTTGCGGCCTACGCCGTTATACGTCTACGACAATTTCTACCACTTGCAGTATTTATCTTGCTCCTTTTTGACATTATCAACTTTGCTGTAATAGTAGTTCCTGGGTCTCAGCTTATGTCAGCACTTTTCAACATTTCCTCGGAATTTTATAAAAATTTCAACACAAAATATTCAAAGCATGGCGACTGTTTCAATAAGCTATTGAAAAAATCCTTGGCTTCAATTCCAACCCTTAAAAGCAATATTGGCGGTTTCTATCACATGGAAGGGGTGAGTTAAAACTTTAGATCTTGAAATTGTTATTTTTAACATTTGTGTTTGTTGTTTTTTCGCAGAATGCAAAACTTACTCTGTTTGACAATATTGCTCGTGGAATAGCGTTTAGTTTGTCCGTAAACTAGTAGCACTCGATGAATAGCGTCTTTACTTTGTAGATAAGTAAAAATAATGTCTATCATTCTTGCTGCCTTTGTTTTTAAGACGCCATTACCCTGCAGAAGCACCAACTTAATTTGAAACAATAGATAATTAAATTCAATGTTTAAACGTTAAAGGCTCCTTTTTTAGGACGCTACAGGTTTAGGACACTCTTATTCTAATCTAAATTTATTTATTTACTATTTATTAAGATTTTAAAAAATTCCTTTGGGTCGCATCTTATGGTGTCCAACAAAAGGCAATGATTACTTGGGGTTTCTAATTTTTTGATGAGGTTTTTAAAAATATTTTTGCTTAATACTATTTTGAGTTAGGATAAGAGAGATGAATTTTTATGGACAAGAAAAAACAATCAAAAATAATAAAAAAGGTAACAAAATTACGAATTTTAATCTAGGTTTGCTTTTTATTAAAAATACATAAAATATTAAATACTTGAGTGCAAGGTACGGGTTTTGATTGCAGCCAGGGGAAGGTGCCAGCAACTTGATTTCCTTGTCCGGAGCTGGTTGAAAATGTGGCAATTAACGTTGTTGCAGGTATAAGACAAATCAGAAATAGGTTAGGTTTTTTTTGTCAATCAATACTATAAAATCGTTCGTCCGTCTATCCGTCTGTTTGACATCGATGCCTGAAAAAACTGCTGAAACTACAAGCGCCATATTTTACATATATATTGGGTATGCATTTGCGCTGGTTTAGGGCCAAACTCCTGTCAAAATTTACTTCCGGTTATTTTAGGGTCAAAGGTCGAAAGTAAAAATGCCCAAAATTTAACGTGTTTTCTCCAATCACGCAAACACGGCTGGGGTTAGAAGCGCGATATTTGGCACATAAGTGATGTATCAAAATGGAGTAATTTAGGGGCAAATTGCGGGTGAAATTTACTTCCGGTTTTTTATAGGGTCAAAGGTAAAAATGCCCAAAATTTAACGTATTATCTTCAATCACGCAAAGACGGCTTGGGCTATAAACGCGATATTTGGCACATAAGTGATGTATCAAAATAAGGTAATTTAGGGACAAACTCCGAGTGAAATTTACTTCCGGTTTTTTTAGAGTCAAAGGTCAATGGTAAAATTGCCCAAAATTTAACGTGTTTTCTCCAATCACGCGAACACGGCTGGGACTACGGGGAGCAAGATTGAGTACATTAATGAGCATTAGAAATAGTGGGATTTCGGATCAAACTCAGGTGAAATTTACTTCGGATTTTTCAAGGTCAAAAGGCTAAATGTCAAATTGTCCAAATTTTAACGTTTTAACGAATTTTTTAAATTCTGCAAAAACCGCAGGGAATAGGGGAGCCGTAATTGGAATGAGGTTTGAAAATGGGGCAATTTAGAGCCACACTCCAGGCAAAATTTACTTCCGGGTTTTCTAGGGTCAAAAGGTCAAATGTCAAATTCACTTAAATTTAACGTGTCTTATCCAATCTCACACAGATTGCTGGCGCTAGGGGCGCCATTGATGCACAAGTGATGTTTGGAAATTGGACGGATTAAAGCCAAACGTCGGGTTAAACTTACTTCCTGTTTTTCTAGGGTCAAAAGTCAAATGTCAAAATACACTAAAGTTACCGTGTTTTGTCCAATCTCATAAAGACCACTGATGCTAGGAGTGCCAGATTTTTAACATTAAAGAGGTTTGTTAGTTAGGTGGTTTAATTTGAAACTTTGGATAAAATTTACTTCCGGCTTTTTATCGGTAAAAGGTCTAAATGAAAATTTAAATTTATTACTTAACTAATTTCAAAGTATATTATCCCATAACTTTTACCCCACAAAACGCTACAATTATTATTTGAGTCGAAAAGGTTTGTAAAAGAAATAAGAAGAATGGAGACGGCTTTTACGAGAAGAAACCGTAGTAATAACTTGGAAAGTTTCAGTTTTCTTTATTAGTAATTCATAGGAACGGTGCGGACTATTGTTATTGCGGGTTAGCTGTTACTAAAAAAGGGCAGCTAGTATGAATATATTATAAGATATTAATATAATATTCTAGCTATACAAACCCGTCGTAATACAGGCTGATATAAAACTAATATAAAATAGTAGGGCACGTTTGTGTCACCTTATTTTCTTTATGGCTAAGTTTAACATTTACAACATGCTAATTCCACTCGATGGAATTCCAGTACCACTGTTTCTGTAAATTGTCTTTATCTCAGTCCGTGTCTTAAGTTTGAGCTTTTGCCCAAGTATAGAATACACCATTGCAAAAGAGTGCTAGTTGTGTCGGCACCGGCCAAAAATAAGTCTATGAGGATCAGTTCAAGCTTATGCTCTCAAAATCATATAAATCATACATGAGTATGTACTAGCAAATTTAATAACAATAATTTAATATGCGTTTATTGAAGTACTAGCAAAAACCCGGAAAATCAGACTTTCCGCATTTGGGGGTCATTTTAATAATAAGCAATTTAGGGAGTCGCCTGAACACGACTTGCGTTTTCAAAGTTAATTTAAATTTAGCTAAATAAATAATTGTCCAATCAAAACGGACCATTTTTTTGTTAAAAACTTTTCAATGAATGATTTATTTGATATACGGCGAGCGAAGGATCAAAACTATGCATTAGTTTGAGTTTCAGTATCTATTTAGTAAGACAGGTCAAAAATTTAAAAAAGTTTATTTTACAAGCTGAGTCAATGGTAAATAAAGTAGCCAAAAAATTCAAATTTGAATAATCAATAAGTCAATAAAAATATTAAAAGGTTTAAATTGTTAAAATTAATCATCAGCAGTCTATAACAGTCATATAGCTGTCATGTATTTCAAAATAGCGGGCACAAGGTACTTCTTGTATGTGTAAGGGTGGAGCAGCCAGGTGGACAGCGAGTCAATCAGCGGATCTAAGGTCACGGAGTTGGAGTGGTAAAAACTTTCCAGGGCGAGTTTGGCTCCCGAATCGTTTACGGGACATTTGGTAAGAACATGATGGAGTGAGAACTGAAAACCCGCAAAACTTGCAGAGAGTGATCTACAGAGATAGGTTTACCCATTTTTCGTTGTTGAGCACTGAATTATTGTGCAAGCGCAAGTGAATTATCCTTGTAACGACGTATGTCGGTTCTTCTTTGAGGTGGAATTTTGCTGAGTATGAGCCTTTGTAAGTAAGTAGTAATAGGATAGGGCCAGAGTTAAATAACTTTTATACTCTACAAACCACTTTTCTGAAAATTGAGTAACAAAGTTTTAATAATACTTCACAATTTATATTTCCTTGATCACAAGGATCAACAGAAACAATCCTTCTGTATAACGGAGATGTGTAAACAACGTGAGACATTTGGGGATCTTTAATAACTAAATAAGCAATGTTTGTGTCCTAAAAGTGTTTGACCTGATTTAAGCAGTTTGCATAAATATACACCATATTAAGGCAAAAGAGCGTTATTTGACTTTCCCGCAGAGCGGATGGTCAACATGTGAAGTAGAGGGGTTGGGAAATGGCGGGACACGAGCATCCGTAACATTCCGCTGTTTTACGGGCCTAGTCCACAAAGAAAGTTCACTAACCTGAAATCAGGTACGGCCGTAGCTTTTGCCTGATACCCCCAGGTAACTTTATGCAAATGCATTTCAACCCCCGTTTTCATGCTGGCTAGTGGAGATAGACAGAAGGAGAAGGTCCCCAACTATATACAACATATATAAAGTATGTATTTATATGCTTTACCATCAAAGAATCATGCATAAGTAAAAAGTTCTTTTTAAAATAATTTTGTAGGCTTAACACATATGAAGTTGGACACAATGAAGCAGCTCTTTTTTTAATTGCGCTTTTCAACAAATTTCTAACAAACGCCATATTATTTCGAATTGATTGATAAAATGAAGTATGTAAAGACGTATGATAATAATATAATGATTTTTGATCAAGAACTTGAGAAAGTGAAAAAGGTAGAAAAAAATTAGGGGAATTCAAACTCATCGTACATTTTGTTTTACATGTTTTTTTTTTAATTTTATTTTGGTCAAAACAAAACTAACCATTTGCTAAGTATATTGCACCTCGCATAAACAAAACTTAGAAACAATAGGTTAGTAATATTTCCACCACCTCTATTTTCCTCTTCTATTTTGAACTGGCGAAGTGTTCTAGTAATATAAAACTGCAGAATCTTTGTGTTTAAGATGTTAGAATAACGCCTCTTTACTTTAGAAATGCATTGCTGAATATTTTCCTTACCACAACACTTCAACTATAAGATAGTTTTATACACTATTAGTTTACATTGGGCTTGACCCACCAAAAACCTATAAAACAATACTACGATAACGTGAATTTGTTATTTGGGATGTACCCTAAATTTCAAATAAGAAAGCAAACAAAGAAAATAGGCATTACTCACGTATTCAGCCTCGTGTCAACTAGTAATAGTGTAATTGTTTGTCTTTGTTATAAATAACTGGGAAAACAAACCATCCTAGGACATCGGAAATTTTATTATAACACTTATTTTTATTATTATTTATTTGATTCAGATCAATTTAGCAATTAATACGGACATAATATTTAGGAACCCTCCTTAGTGGACTTACACTTAAATAATTTAATTTAAAAGGTAATTACATTAAAGTTAAAATTGGAATGAAATTTTATAAATTTGGTTACAGTTTTGTTAGCATTGTCTTAACCAAGTCTTCTCTTTATCATAACTATTTCTTAACACTGCCTTAACCAATTTTTAACCTTCTCTTTACTGTTTCTTAACCTATTCTTAACGCTATCTTAACGCCAACTTAACCTCATCTTCACTGCTTCTTGACAATGTCTTAGTCTTAACCTATTTTTAACCTTCTCTTTACTGTTTCTTAACCTATTCTTAATGCTATTTTAACGCCAACTTAACCTTACCTTAACTGCTTCTTGACAATGTCTTAGTCTTAACCTATTCTTAACCTTCTCTTTGCTGTTTCTTAACCTATTCTTAACACTATCTTAACCTATTCTTCACATTATCGGAACCGTATTTTACTCAATCTTAGCCATCTCAATTATTTAACCTAGTCTTAAATCAGACACTTGCTTCTCTATTAACATATTTTTCAAAGTTTTTTTGAATTGCTCATAGCTGGTGATTCCTGTTATTTCCAAATCAAGTTTATTCCAGAACTGAATCGATTTATACTTCAACTAAGATAGGTTCAAAAATGATATTTTAATTACCACTGTTGCTTATCTAATATCAAATTTCCGCTTAGCTACCAATTTTGCCACTTAATGACACACCCTATTAATTAGGTATGATTAGGCAAGAAGTAGTATTGTGGCATAATTACACTTCTAAAACTCCATATTACAAAATAGCAAGGCTTATTCCTGGTAGTTGCACGTGACAACTACTTGGGTTTGGAGGTATAATTATTTCCTTAACTCATACAACAGAGAACCCGCAAATTTTTTAAGTATTAGAGCTTAAAGTGTAATACTTTTTTTTAGTCCAATAGAAGTTTTGAAGTGCAGTTGAGTTTTTTAGTGCAATCGGCACGCTCCAAACCACACAAACCAACTCATCATTAAATTATCAAACAAAAACGACAAAAAACACCGCAATTGCTATGTCGAATTGAAACTAATCAATATATCAATTCTGTCGCGGATGAAATTCCAGCAAAGTTTTTTGGTTTGAAAATTGGGTTTGAGGTACATTAAGTGTACGGTTGAATTTAAGCATTCGGTGAGGCATGATGCATTACCAATTATTTTGAAGTAGTAAAATATACTTCAAAAATGCAGTTTTCCACTGGTAGGGCTTTAGTTACAAGTTTTGTTTTAATTTTGGGCTTGAATGAGTTGTGGCATACCAACGTTGTCGCTGGGTTACAAATGGAAAAATATGTCAGCATTTTTTTCTACGTTTCAGTGAAGATACATATAAGTATTTCCAAATTTCTTCTGGCTATTTTCCAGAAACAATGATTTAGTAGACTTGTAAAGGGTTTGGATCCACTTTTTGTACTGTACCGTTATTAAAACACTTTCATCATAGTTGAAAATATAAATGAAAATGAAGGCGCTGCTTTCATAATGACTATATTGAAAATAAGCATACCACTTATTTGTTTAGCGACTATTGAAGTCACGTGTAACGTGTAATTTGCTCCATTTGCGTTTGTCTCATGTACACGGGCGTTTTGAAATTGTTTCAGATAATGAATAGGAATAAAGTTTTAATCAATAAACATATCTTGTTTGTATTCTATTTCTAATTACTACCTCTGCACTACAAGTAATATCGACTTTAGTATTACCTACCAACTTTGCCATTTAAAGCAAATCATACATATTACGTTGCAAAGTAGTAATTATCACAAAGAAATATACTCCTGAATTGGAACTTTACAAAATTATAGAGGCTTTGGCAATTTGAGGTTGAACGAGATAATGATTAGTTTGTTGATTAAAAATAAGTTTTATAAGAACTGTGACATTGCTGATGCAACATTTGTAGTTATATGTATTTATCGAAAAATTTATTTATAAAATTATTCTCAACAATATATGAGCCCTTGATAAGTATTTACTTAATCTCTTTCTCTTAAGTGACACTATGTTAAGCCTACTTGAGCAAAGGGTGCTTATTATTACTTAAACACTTCCTTCTTTGTTATGCAAACAATTGTTCTTTTCTTTAAACTTTAACTACCAAACTAATGAAGGAATATAAAATTCCAAATCTAATGAAACCAAAACCATACATTGTATGTCTTTACAATAGTGTAATACATACCGAAAAAAGTTATACTATACAAATAAAACAAACAAAAAACAGTTTGTTCCAATAATTGAATCATGTGTGCATACTTTGACGTGAAGATTACTAGGTTTTTTGTGAGTTGCACCTGCCAGCATAATTTTCATAAATTCTGTAGTATATATCGTAACATAATTACACTGTTTCAATTTTGACGTTTGCATAGTTTAAAATATTTTTTTTAGTATTCACAACTTATGTATAAAGTAAATTTCACAGCCGGAAAGCAAAACCGTTGCTACTGTACGGACTTATTTGTTTTCTGTATGTTTCCAAAAGGCAGAATCATCTTTTCTCCTGGTAAATTGTTAATTACAATAATTTTATGTATTGAACTAGTTAGAAACAATGTTGTATACATGCTTATGTTTATTGATGTTCTAGTTGTTATTGAAATGAAATGCGTCATCCGCATTGACCTCAATTTCATTTTTAATTACTACTG
>JAQFYP010002081.1:0-13556 GCA_034694865.1 Bilobella braunerae | reverse complement strand
CTAAATAAGTATTAATAGCTAATCCCATAGATATTGTATATAAGCTAAATAAGCCATGCTAGCACGGCTAGGGCATACTAGTGGGTTTGTCTTATTAATTTTAAGAATAGTATCCTAGTGTGGCATAGTTAAGCCATAGTACTGGAGTAATAATTACTTACAGTTTCAGAACTCAAATTTTGAATTTCAAAATAGTGTTTCTTGCCAACAAGACGACAAGCGTTTTTTCTGTACTAGTTCCAGGCGATGTGCTTGAACAAGTACTGAACAATAGTGAACGTTGTGTTGCACTGGTTGCTTTAATTTCTGCGCGAAGTAGATGCACACTCATTAACTTGCCCATCTGTGGTGAGAGTGAGTTGCGCACAAATTCGAACAACTTTGAGTCGAGTTCTTCGTCGGACCTTTACCAAAAACGAACTTCAGCCTTCATTTTGTCCATAAACTATTTTCCGGGTAGGTTTGGATTCTCGAAAATTGTAGAATGAGATTGGAATGGTTCCGAGTTGAGTTCAGAAGAGTTCGGGTTTTCTCGGGATCGTTTCGGGGTGAGCGATGCGCATTTAATTTTACGCTTTATCTTCAAAGGAGGAGAAGAACAAGGGCGGGGTGGTCGTTTTGTGAGATGACTTCAGGATAGTGGATCCACTCGGGGTCACCCTGGTTACCAATGTCGTAGGTGTCACAAGTGCACGAGCGGGGACACAGTCATCTTGATACACAAACCGAATTTCGCTTCGAAGAATTTGAGGTGTTTGCACTTATAGCTCCTCACACTTCTCTTGGTAACTCGTGTCCTAAATTCCTAGCAAATCGTTTGAAATTTAATGAATCGTATTCGATAAACACACAAAGTTGTACCATTATTTTACCAATTTTAATATTAAAAAGTCTAACGACAATACTCCAAGGGTGTGTTTTGGTTTGTATTTCAGACAAAAGTAAGTAAGGTAGATGGCACACAATGAAATTATAAGCCTAACAAAACTTGAATGGAGCAGTGAACGGTTTAAACTAAAAGGTAGCTGGCCATAATCATGAAAATAAAAATCTCTAAATAACATTCTCTAAAAAAATCTCTAAAATAACATTCTCTAAAAAAATCTCTAAAATAAAAATCTCTACACTACAAAAACCTCTACAATAAAAATCTGGTTCAAAAGTTACAAAGGGTCAAAGTTCAACAATTTTTTTTAAGGTTCGGTTTTAACGTTAGGTTTAGGTTTTAAAGAGTTGTTGTAAGTAATTACATAAGTGAAACATTTACAAACATTTAGCTAGAAGCCGAACACAATATTTTGCGTTTTATGCTTTATTCAGGGGTTCATTCAGGGGAAATTAAGCGGAGGAGGGAGACCTCCCTGACCAATTTTCAAATTTCTCCCAACTGTTGACCCCTATATTATATCGACAACAAATCTTAATCGGTTCGAAAGTTATTGCGCAACAAAGCAGAAAAACAGAGCGTTCCCAGAAAGTAGCTTATACGGTACTTAATTAAAAGAAACTTTTGAAAAGGTACCTAATTGCAAAATTACGTGTAAAAGTTTAATGTATCTTTAACTATCAACCATTGAAATATCAATGTTTGAATTTGGTAAATACATTGCCGACTTACCTACTTTCACCTGTTTGCAGTTTGAATCTGTGTAAAGCAGAGGTTGAGATTTGGCTGTAAATTCATCAGATTCAATATGTTCTTCCTCATTAAAATTTTGTCGCTTGAGTAGATATGCAGCGAAAAGTGAGACTGCTGCTCGAACGTTGAAATCGACGTCAGCAATATGCGTCATGCATGAGGGACAGGTCACAGCGTCAAAGAAATTGAAGTAGTCCTCGATGTCGAGAAGCTGAGTGAATGACTCGGAACACTTCGTGAGCCATCGAGTCTCCCACTCCGGTGACTTACATTTCCGTGTCACGAGGGTGTCACACAAGTGACACGTGACACGGTTGCCCTTCAGAGACACGCCAGCTCTCGGCAATGCACTGACCCGGCAGATATTATCACACTAGATAATGAAAGAAATATTAAATACAATGACTAATTTTGTTTGTATTAAATTGTTTAAAGCATTTCCAATTCTTGACAATGATGGCTGTAAAAATTTCTATTGATGATAAAGTTCAAAGATGATAAAGTAACGTTACAAAACAAAAACTAAATTGTAAAAATTATTAAAATACTGTGATGGTAACCGTAATAGCCATATTTAGAGGTTGATTTTATGCACAATAAAATATATAACTACCTTAACTACTATTATGTTAACTATTTTTATAAATATTACCCAAAAATCTTTAAAAGCCGCGTTTCGATTAGCAATAACATTAAAAACACACTTAATAATTAGCAGCACTAATTTTACCTTAACTTATGAGTTTAGTTTAAACTAAACTAAAATGTAAAAACAAAGTTTTTAGAAAGTATTTGGGTTTTAAAAGTAAATTTTGGTTTGTTTTACTTTTTATATTTTGCCGCCAATTTGCGGGTGGGTGTCGCATGTTAACCGTCACAACACACAAATAAATTAAGCAAATTATGGATTTTTTGTGTAAATTTAAATTTGCGCATAATGTCATTGCAATACTAATTGTCACTACTTCAATTTAATAGTGAGCCGTTTATTTAGTTTTAGTTTGAAATATAACAAAATACTTCAAATTAAATGATTAGGCAAAGTACTCCTTTGCTATATAATATTTTTTTTAATAATCTCATGCCCAAGCCTATTTCTCTTTTAATTGAGATGCTTCGTGACAAAATTTCAGTTGAACTCTAGCTATACAAAAATTACGTAAATTTTCATATCCGGCCACTTACGTACTTAAGTGCGGCTATGAAAATAGCGCTTTTAACAGCTATAACATATATAATTTTAAACCGTAATCGTATTTATTTCAAAAATTAAATTTAAATCAATCTCAAGGAATTATCCTAAAACTTGAGGTATCTAAAGCTTGTTAAACTAGATAAGTACAAAGCAAGTAAAAAATTTTTTAGGTAAGGATTTAAAAAAGTGTATTTAGGTGTCCAAACTGGTGTATTTGATTTGTGTGTGAACGGTATTTGGCACACTTTGGTAAAATCGGCAACTAATTTTTACAGCATAGTTAACATTTATGGCTAAATACAAATTAGTATTTTGAAAGCAACTGTGCTGAGCTTTTATAGCAGACTTGTCAAATTAAGTTACCAAAAAAAAATTGCCAAGTTTGTTGTATAAGATTATTCAGTCGCCACCGCCATCGCATCCGCCTCCGCCGTCCCGTGCCCGCCACCATACGTACTTGAATAGTCGTTACCCCCCAAAACAACCAAATTTTTTTCGACTGTTTGATTACCATTTTTTAAGTTCTGCTCAGTGATTGGTCTAGTTGTTACGGTGCCGAGAACTAGGCTAAGTCACTTCGGACAAGTCAGCTTGACTGAAGAAACCTTGCCAAAACCCACTCTGCCCTCTCTACAACAGTTTTCGATGTAGTCAGGGAGGTTCAAACGGGAAATGCGGAGGGATATTCCAGGAAGGAGTGACCGAAATGTGCCATTCTAGCGCATGCTCGGCGTGAGCCTCACTATCCTAATTCATAGGTAGTGAGCTTCTTCTTACAAACATACATACTTACCGTGCCGGGAATTCTTCTGCGTCGTTCCAATGAAAAAAGGAAACTTCTATAACTCCTCTAATTAAATTCTACCATTTTTTTAAAAAAATAATTCATTGCTAACACACAATTTCCCGTTTCGAATTAAAAGTATCGAATAAATTATTTTTTGAAAAAAAAAGTCCTGGCATTAATTGGTCTAGATTGGTGAGATATACAGATATAATTAAATCACTATAAACTAATCACAGTATATAATTTTGTTTTTTGTTACATTATGTTAAAGTTTGTGTTCTCACCAATTCCGTTTGCTCCAACGCAGTTTCCCGTTTCTGAAAATACTTATTCTCTGTTCTTATTTGCTTCTATTTTAAACATATAAGTGACCTACTATATTTATGTATTTTTTTCCGTTGGCTAATTTGATTTTGCTAAGATAATTTATTTCGAATTCGACCTGGTGCATCATAATCGTGCGAGTTATTAATACATGAGTCAACATTCTTTTTGTCACGTTTGTGCCAAGCGTTGTGTTTAAATAGGTACTATGTAACGTGAATGTTGCGTCGCATGGCTTGCACGCGTACTTTAACTTCTCTACCTAATCCGGATAGATAATTAGTTTGTGAGTGACGTATTAGAAGTTATTTGAATCCGTTTGTCCCAATAGCTACACATTATGCTTTATTCCTTGTGTGTCTCCTCATGTCGTCCTGCGTATTACTTCCTACATTTGAGTGGCGTAATGGTGTATCAGGGTGTGTTCAAGTAACTTTGCATCACACACTGCTGGCGGTAAATACTGGTTTCAGATCAACAAAAGCTTTTAGAAAATGCAATACAAAAAGTAATTGAAATTACTGTGAAGCAAATCCAGTTACGGTAGATTCAAATTGGAGCCTGTAAACCTGAATTTAGTAGTGAGTATCCCACATATAGGAATCAGGCATTTTAGTACAGGCAAAAAAATTTTAGTTTTAAAATAAAAAATTAGAAAATTAAACGTTAGATTAGCTTGAACTTAAAGTTATTTATTGATAATTTTTAATTTAAAAACCAAACAAGCCCATCCAAGAATAGAAGGATCTTATTTGCTGTGTATTTTATTTCAGGACGGCTTGCTTGGCTATAGATCTATGCAAAATACGCCAACTATTTAAAAAGAGATGTTCTGGAGTTTTCTATTCGTCTTACCTAAGTTATGTTGCAATTTTAGTATTTACAGCTATAATAGTAATTATTTTCAAACGCTTATATTTTTTGTATATTAGTGCCAACTAGGGGCTTTGAGAAGAAGAGGCAGCTTAAAAGTTCGAAGAAGTTAAATACTTGTCTGTTGTTTGCAGGATTTAAACTAAATCAATAAACTACAAGAAGGTAATTCAAAAAAAAATCATAAAACAATTGAGTACAAAAATATAGGTATCCAAAATCCGTTCTTTATTTTGCTACAATTGACCTAGCGTACAATAAAATTTAGGTTTAGAATTATAATTTGATTGATTACATGCTTTCGTCCCATAATAATACCAATGTTAGTTACAAACTCATAGCATTGAATAATGGTAAGATCATTACAACATAAAGGTCTAACATAAAAATGGAAATTGTGTATGCACATAATGAGGGGTTTTGTGCTCTGAAGCCAACAAGGGCCCATGTCTTTTTATACAGCAATTTAAAATTTCTTTTCAGCTTTGAACTGAAGCTTTGCATATCTCGCTAGACAAAATTGTAACTTTTAAAAGTATGTCGGTGGAGGCTGATTCCTGCCAAAGCTTGCCCTAGTTGTTTCATTGCAATGTGATGTATTTCGTATAAATAGTATTTCTCTCTCTCTCTCTATATATATATATATACTTACAATTTTGTGAAGCTTTCAAAGAGATATTGCAGAGTAAAGAGTAATATAAAACTAACCATCAGCTTAGCGAGCGCGTAAAAACAGTTAAAAATAGACTATAAAATATGTGAAGTAATTTGAACTGCTTCTAGTTGTGCTCTAGTCTTTCAATATAAAATTTTTAATTATTTTGGTGACGCTTAGCAATGTCAGTGCTGACTCAAATTTTTGTCTGGGTTCAATGTACGTGTTAGGTATTTCTAAGTCGAAACAGAATTACACTATTTTGGATTTACTTGCCTTATAGTAAAATAAATACTTGATCTAAAACAGAAGTGATCTGCTTACGAGAAATTCCACACTTATTACGCGATATTGAAACTATCATCATTCTAATCGACTGATTGCCAAGTGGCCCATGGGTGAAAGTATTCCCGCAATTCGAGGGTGACATTTGTATTTAATACTTTCCCTTCTGACATCAACGAGAGGGGACGGAGACAGTGACCCTTGTGCAACATAACCTCGCCGAGGTGATTGCCTTTCACCGGGAGGAATTGTGCGTGCAAGATCACACTGATTAGGAGAACAACCTTCGCCAGAGGGAACCAGTTTTCATCGGAGGGGACCAACTTTCACCGGAGGAGACCGGCTTTCACCGGAGGACGCATTGCGTGCAGTTTTGTCCTATAAGGGAAAGCCGACTGTCACCACCAGACGCTATCCGCGGGATCATCTACCATTAGACAACTTAAAACTCAGGTAAGAAACCATGTTTGATAATTTTCTCCCCATACGCATACTTTAGGGTCAAATGGGGCGTACTTAATCCTCAGCAAAACGTTTAGAAAGTTAACAACGTTTCATCATACCATCATTCATTCAACATCATGTAGAGAAATTTTTCCGTACTAATTGCCGAGGACACTGATACCCCGGGGAATGCTAATTTCAAATTTCCTGCACCCTCTCTCAATAATTTGAAAAGCAATTGGACTTTTCCATCAAACATTAATATTGATTTTTACACATCAGCTAGTTTCAACGCGTCAAATTGGCTTTCTATGGATTACTTTCAAAAAGCCGAGGGCTCGCTAAACACGCTTCAAGTGTACGCGCAGGATTCCGAAAGTAGTGTTTCAACTTTTATTGAATCGATGAATTTCAGAGAATGAGGAAACTATTCAATGTTTCTACAAATCAGTTCAAGCTCGATGTCTGGTCGTATTAGGGTACTTATCAGGGAAAACGTTTAACGAGATATCCTGTACAATGAGTGTCATCCCCTTTTCCGGCCTCCAGAAAGTGGCCGTTTAAGGAGATGCCATTAGGCCTCCGCGTCCTTTCACAGGGGCACATGGCCCACTTGGGAGAACGCGGGGATTTTGGCAAAGATGCCAAATATCCCATAATAGTATCAAAGATCCAAGTTCTAAATTTAGCTAAAGGATATTCAACAACTCTTCGACCTAATTACCCTATTTAGGCTTAGAGCTATAATAAGTTACTCTTGGCATCAACCTCATGTAAAGCACTAATTAAGACCGAAACTTCCGTTTAGTCGGGGTCACTAGTAGCCAAATCTTAACACATTAAAGAAGATACGCCAAACACTAAAGAACCGAACGCTCCCTGTTTGTGAGCGCTTTTATTCTTATTGTGTGATCACCCTCCTTAGGCTATTACACATTTGATCCTTCGAAACCCGTTCAGGTGCTATCTTCCGTTTCGCTGAAGAAAGAAGCAGATGCAATTTATTCAAATGGAAATCCTTTCAAAAAAGAAATAGAAATATCTAGCGAAAAACTCAAAGGTGAAAACTGAAGACGATTTTATCGAAAGTGAAACACTTTTTCAATTCAAGCAACAATCCGAAAATTCCTGCAGTATCCAAACAAACTGATTTTGTTAACAATCAAAAGTGAAGTTTGCAAACTTTTATCCAAACTTTTGAACTCTAACAAACGAAGAAGTGAAAAACTACTATGTGACAAACCAAAGAAGAAGGTTCCAAAGAATATCCACCATCCCAACAATGTGATTCTACATAGAATACCGTTTGGACCTCATGAGAAGCCTTAAACCACACCTTTGGAGAAAGCAAAAAGTTACATTGGATGCCCTCGGCCTGGACGTTCAGCCAACCAAAGCATCGTATTTGGGTAAACCAGATTATTACAACAATCCTAAACCTTTGTTAATTAAACTAAGGGGAGCCAAAAACAAAGCAAAAATATTCAATAACGCTTACAAGCTCAAAAATTACCAAATCCCTATTGCAATTTGCGACGATCTAAGTAAGAGGATGCGGATTAAGACAAGTTTATGGAACCCTACAATTAAAGAAGCAAAGAGAAAAGGAAAAAAAAGTTGTCCTCAAAGGACTCACCCTCTGGATAGACGGAGTACTACAAACTTCTCCGCTATCAACAATGAAACAAGGAAACCCTCTTATTTATATGACGTTATTGGACCAGCGGGACGAGGAGGCAGCGGAACCAACATCTCCCACGACTTCAACCAGCAATGAAAGCGGCAAGGACAAAAAATCTACACAAGTAGAAGTACGGAAGCCACCAAAGCCACCACCAAGATGGAAGACAGAATTGAAACCACCACCATCAACTGCATCAACTCTACCAGCAAAACTTTTATTTAATGATTTTAGTTCCCTACCATTGCGAAAGAAAAAATCATTTAAAATTTCAAAACTATTTCATAATAATTCATGAAGCAAATGGTTAAAATAAAAAATTTCCTAATTATACTTAAGTAAAAATAAACCTTAAAGAAAAAATCTTGATGTGGGTT
This sequence comes from Bilobella braunerae, assembly GCA_034694865.1. Classification (NCBI taxonomy): domain Eukaryota; kingdom Metazoa; phylum Arthropoda; class Collembola; order Poduromorpha; family Neanuridae; genus Bilobella; species Bilobella braunerae. Next base: position 5,296 of record JAQFYP010002081.1, on the reverse strand, counting down.
CAATCCACACATCGGGCTCCTTCTGTTAATTGGTATTATTGATAATAACGAATCATGTAAACTTATTAGGAAAATTTCAAAGTCAAGGGCGGAAGAATTATGTCATTAATGACTTCGAGGACCAGTGCAACTTTGACGATAACTACTGTCATACTGTAGGAATTGTTGTTTGGAAAATCATAACCTCTACCAAACAAAATTGTACTCTAAACAAAAGGCTAGCCTTCAATTGCTATCTCAGCCCAAACCAACTCATCTGTCCCGACCTCTTACTTAGCTTTTCCGACTATCTTTTCTCACTTGAATCCAACTGTGGTGCAAAACTCGGCGTGGTCCGAGCTATTATCGAAGAACGTGAGAAACTCAACACCTTCAACTTTAATGTCTTGGACGTTCACCAGAAGTTCAAAATCAAAATATGGTACGCGAGTCTTTTCAAATCCTTCAAACTGGGACGCAACAATTTCCTTAAAATTCTGCATATTGGAGCATGTGACTTTCAACCAAAAACGATGGCACCCCAAATTTTGGCTCCACCAACTCTCACTACTGAACGAGGCCAGAAGACGATTCGCCTTTACCAGTTGAACAACATACATTCTCCACTCTTCACGAAAAAAGGAGTAGACAATGGACTCCTAGGACTTTACAGTGTTGACCCTCATACGACAAACTTCAGACCTACATCACGCAGATCCCATCCGTTTGACGTACTTTTCAACTAGGAAATCTTCAATCAAGAAATTACTAAAACAAGAATACTTAATGAAGTCTTAAGTTACTTTAAGTGCTTTAGCTTCAATTAACAAAATAACTAATCCATCAAAAATCCTAAATATATAACCTGTTTTAGTGCAATTTGTCATCCTTACCCTTCTTTACTCTTCGGTTACCGGCATGGTCATTGACACTACCAATAAGGAACTTCTATCACTAATCCAAAACAACTTTTCGGATTAACTCCCACCATCGACATCAACTCAAGACAATCTATGAATTGGTGAAAATCCTCTAAATAATACTGTTCAGTTATTCAGCTATTGGACTTTAGGTAAAATCTACAAACTTACCAATACAACTCCTTGCGATAAGTTAACAACACCTCAAGCGGTAATTAAAAATAATTTCATTACTTCTACCTCACTCACTACTCCACAAATAGGATTTGAATGTATAAAACAATTTACGACAGAATCAAAACCATGTACTTTTTTGGGCAAACTGAATAATCAACATCACGTATTAATGTTCCCTTAAGTCTTAACGAATGTTCAAAATTAGTACATTTTAGAAGAACACCTAATGGAGAGATTCTTTTACCAACAAATTCTGAATACACAAACTTAGGAACTAGAGATACACCTCAGTGCTACTATTATTGGACAATGGACAGGCACCATAACGGATACAGCAGTTAATTATTATATTGTTACATTTTACAATCAACCATCAAGGCTTTATTCAAAATCAAAACTTAAACATGTTCTTACTTTGTCTACACTCACATGGGTTTTGTCCTTTAATAGACACCATTCTAATTTGAGGAAACCAATATCAATATTTTATCTCTGACCCACCTTGTTTTAAAACAAACTATAACGACCAAACATGCCTCATAGACTCAGAAAATTTTTTTTTGTTCACATTTACAAATCATTCTTACTTCCTTGATTTATCCTCAAAGTTGTGGTAAAATGTTGGGATATATTAGGATAACGATCACTACTAACGCAACAAGTGAGTCATGGTTAAATACACCGGAATTCTTACCCTTGAACACAGACTTCCATCAATTAATTGAAACTCCAAATTTGGTTACATTAACTAACCTTACAATGTTAGGAATGCAAATTGGAATGTTTAATCCTGATTAAGAACAAGAATTATACTTTCAAAATCAAAGACCTATTTAACAGCGTTTAATTATTCCAGGTAATCTAACTTTAATACGTCAAAGAAAAAGAAAAAGAATTTGTGTTAAAAAAAATCTACTGAATTTTGTGTGCTCTTAAAAAAAAGAAAAATGTATTTTGTGTGGTCTTTAAGAATGGTTTTTGTGTGTGATCTAACATAAAATATTAGTATGTAATCTAAGATACTAGCGAATTCCTTTCTCTCAAAAATGTTAAAAACCACAGAAAAAATCATGTTTTGTTCATCTATAAATAAAGGAAATGTACTATATATTACAAATAATGTACAAATATTAAAAATCTAATCTAAAACATTTCACAAAAATTTAAAACAAATGTAACTACAAGTTATTATTACTAAAATGTTAGAAACAAACTTGAAAAATACGATTCATAAAAACCGAAATACAAAACGAAGCTAGAAATAAAAAGTGTGCATTAGTCACGTAATCATGATGTGTAGATGTTTGGGCGGGAAAGCGCCTGCGCATATTGTGTATGGTGGGGGAGTTTGTAAGGAGAAGAAGCCGGGAAGAACAAAGTGTTGTGAATGAGAGCGAATGAGCGGAGCAGATGCAGATGTTGAGATTGTCTGGTGTCGAGATGGTGGGGGAGTAAGCATAGAGAAGAAGTCGAGGGAAGAGAGAGTGTGAATGCGAGCTGTGAGAAAAGGATATTTGAGTTGTTGATTGGTTGCTTTGCAGAGGTGAAATACAGCTTGAAAGTGCTGAAATTTGTAGGTTGAAACTGTGGGTGGAGAATTGAGTTGAAACTGTTTTTTATGCTAATAGAAGTGGTTGAATTAAGGGTTGATTGGTTGATTGGTTGCTTTGCAGGAATTGAATACAAGTTGAAAGGAAAAGTGCAGAAATTTATTGGTTGAAACCGTGGGGTGGCTTTACACTTTCCTAAGTTAATTGTTGGTTGATGGTTTGCTAAAGTAATTCATGTTAATTATTGTTGTAATGTTTTTAATTCTAATGCATAGTTCAAAATTTCAAAATTTGCATTTTACTACATTGATTACAAAGTGACAAGTTAATGTGATTACAAAAAAAAATGGAATCACCCCCAGAAACTTTTCGCGCCTTTTTACGGAGAAACAGAGGAAGGACATACCCGCCTTCAGGAATGCTTCCCACGGCTTGGCGTCTTCACCTTAAAAAGTGTTATGCATACAATTCATTTTTAAAAGCTCATCGAGCATTGAAAACTGTGGAAGTGGAGCAGATCTATCTAGGTGAATTTTATTTTCCAGCAATTAAATCACAAGGAAAGTGGCTTATTTTTTATAAAGAAAGTATTCACTTTTGTTGCAACTTTTTTCAAAAAAAAAAACTTTTAGAAAAAGTTCGCGAAAATGTGGGGTTAGCATATGTATATGAGGATTGGAAGGAAGCGTTCTGCTGTCACTTTTATAACTCAATTAAAGAGCGGCTATGTGACACATAAAATTTTACTGTGCGTGAAGCAAAGTATAAGGCTAAATATTGGAATTGACTTTAGTGACAGTGATAGAGATTGACATTTTTTACCTTGTTCTTAAATTAACTTTTTTGAAAAATGTGTAAAATTTGTCCCGTTGGAAAAGCATTACTTGCTAAAAAGTACGCAACAGATAACAACTAATAAACTGAAAAAGTTTATTTTGTTGCCATATGTAAGTATAGAAGTGAATGGTAATGAAAATCATTTTTAGTTATCACATTTTTATACTTTTAGGTACTTGGAAAAAGTAACAACTTTTTCCAAAACAAGCTCCGAAAACAAAGTTTGCGGTTTTTGCCTGGGAGATCCTGATCTACTATTAAACGTCTTAGTTTACAATTGATTCATTACGAACTAGATTCTTTTTAAGCAAGCTTTCGCTGCTTCTAGATTTTAGTTTTACTTAAATTGGTAGAATTTTTGGATAGCGTTTACTAAGAAAAAGTTTAGCTTAAGAAGCCTTCCTCTACTCTTTTGCACAATATTATAACACCGTTTGGTGAGAATTATTTCATTAAAAAACTCTTATTTAATAATTTACTTTTAAAATAGTAATAGTCGTTCTGCAGGGGGAAAAGAGAAAGCAGTAGGCTCATCTGGTTTAGATGTGCATAAGGTCACAACACTCAAAAATATCATTTGCATTGCTAAGTCAGCCCAACAATTACTAAAGGGAGTTATTTGAAAATTGATTCTTAAATATTCCGTTTCAGTCCGTTGCCGGGTTTCTATTTTCACATGGTAAGTAAAATCACGTAGTTTTGAAAAAAAAATGTTTTAAAAAAACTAGACAAATACTTTTTAGTTGTGGGTTGTTTGCTACCTATCGCTGCTCATGGAAGGATGTGGTAATTGAGCAAGTATTAGGAAAATTGTGCATCAGTTATCTTTAAATCTTCTTAACAAATGTTTTTATTTCGCTCTCAAAGCTGCTGTTGTACACTTGACTATCGGGTTGTTTGAATTATTAAAAATTTACCTTTTTTCAATATTTATTTTAACAAATATTTTTAGGTGACTTACGCAAAGGCTACATGGTTTCCTCCAAACTGCGCCAACTGCCTTGAAGATACAAGACTAACTATAATTCTACTTCTTCACTTCCAATTATGCTTTTGCTATGAGGTTATTTTGCCTACTTTTCGTTAGTAATTGAAATTTAATACAATTTCAGAAAATGTAAATTGTATTATTATTTTTAGGCGTTTTTTGAAACCGAGTCTGCCTCCTTTCCAAAATGCGCTGAGAGACCGCCCGCTGACAAAAGGTCTCTTGTCTCTACCCAAAGTTGGTATTGCATTGAGGGGTAGGTAATTGAAAATCCAGAGAAAATACTTAGTGTTTAAGTAGTTTAACTTGATTATTATTTTTAGGCAACCGGAGTTGAGGCCGGCTCCTACGCTTGCCTACGAAAAGCAAGTCTCTTCCAAACTGTCTCTTCTCCTCTCACAGTAATTGCTGATATCAGTTGGTAATTTTCATTTTTATCTCCAACAAACTTTCTTAAGTTTTTTAGTTGTTTTTTTTTTAGAAAAAAATTTGTATTTTTAGGAACACTAGAGCTGAGTTGCAGAAGTAAACCTACAGTGTCACAATTCCTCTCAATTCTGGATTAGAGGGTAAAGAAGTCAGAGACAAGCTTCCATTTTTCTTCATTCTAAAAATCTATTAAAAAAGCTGTCTTTTAGGTTAATTAATTTCTAATATACGAGAATGTCTGCAACTAGTATAAATTTTGTATGGAATTTTTTATATTGAATTTGTTTCACATTAACAGACTGCATGTTAAACAATAGTTGTAATGATGTATGCAATTCTGCTGATTTCATTTTTTTGAGCATAATTAACCCTTGTAGCTATAACCAGTGCGTGCAATTGCCCCACACCCCCCAAAA
>JAQFYP010002080.1:0-13556 GCA_034694865.1 Bilobella braunerae | reverse complement strand
AGTTAACCAATTAAAGTTAACTTGAAGTCCAAAGGTTTGATTATTATGCATGTTTACGTTGCTTACAGCGGAGAGCGGAATGCCTGGTCGAAATATTTATTACTTGACGGATTCCGAAGGCTTTGTAAAGGAAACTTAAGAAAGAGGAAAAATTCTTGCACATTAATGTATTTTGTTATCGGATCAAATTTCATGTACCCTGCTTGTGCAGCCTAATCACGTAGATTTGGCATACACAAGGTCAATTGCTAGGAAACTACGTACGAGGAAAACCAATAGCAAAGACTCTTTTTAGTGCTGATTATAGGATTCGAACCCATGTTTTTGCCGATTGGAGAGAGAGAAAAGTTCTTAGCAACAAGACTAACCCGGTCGACAAATGAATTGTTGCAATGTTGCATGTTTACCAGAAATATGCCTATGCGAGATACTCACATAGGTGAAATAATGTTTCCAAACGAGGTCCAGCGGCAGTTTTTTTTAATGTAATGCAATTTTTATCCTATCTACGCGATTTATCTCTAGGTCAACTAGGTATCACGTCAATTTCTGTTGCACCTCTTGCAGCAGAGGTGCACACACTATATTTTGTTCATTTTTAGAACAAACCAACTTTTTTGGCTAGACGTAATTACATCAAATTGTAAAAGGAAAGGAGCGCTGCTGCAGCATTTTTTTTGTTTTATATTATACCAACATAAAGTTGTATGTATTTCCAGTACTGAGAAAAAAAACAGAACGGCTAAAATTGAGAAATACAAAAACCGAGAATTATAATAAACGAGACTTGGGAAATAACTGGGAAGTGAATTTTTTGTTGCTTTTTTTGTTACACACTGCCTTGGCCTATACAAGTTTTGTATATGCTATATTTTTATCTCAATCGCTTTGCTGCTTGGGGGAATGTGCCTATACTCCAACACAATATTGCTGTGAATGGACAAATCGTCGGTGTCGTTAAGAAAGTTTTTTAACCCTATGTTTCCGAGTAGTTCATGATTTGCCTCAATGTAAGTCTTACGTTTGAAATGCTTACTCCCAACTATGGTATTGAAGGGACTTTTTGTAAGCTGAAAGACAAATTGAAGCATTCGTCGTGTTTGACGATAACAGAGACAATATTGTACTCTTTTTGTCTACATATCGATGACTCGACAAACTCCTTGTTTAGCAAAGTTAATATGAAACTAATACTAAGATAAAGCAGTAACACAAAGTCTAGTTTTTTTCATGTTTCTACTTTAGCATGAAACACAAATTCAGTTCAATCTATCGTTTTGACCAATTATACTTGATACCAAAAACCCAACCTTAACTTTTGAACAGGCCGCATATCGTCAAATTCACCAAATATAACTCTACAACTATACTTGTTTTTGTGCGTCTGCAACGGTTTATTCTTCTTTTGCATAAATTAACCAGTTTTACATCAAAGTAAACTACACCGTAGTTTTAAAACTCATACTTACTACCTCGGCCCGTTTCTCGTGAATAGGAGTTTGCCGGTTTTATTTATTTATTCTTGCTTTTTTACATTTGCCTATGGCCTAGTCAACATGATTTTTTGTACTAGTGAGTGGGGGAAGGCCGTGTATATTAAATGGATTTTATTAATGCCGAATGGATTAAACCGAATGAGGACTAATTTAGATAGGGAAATCCTGTGTATATTAAACCGAATGACTTGGAAAAAACTGAATGGTGGGGCAAAGTGAAACATTGGCCAGAATGAAGACATACTCAACTGGGGCAAAGTGAGACATCATGCTAATTAAATAAGGGGCATTCTAAGACTATACTCAAAACATAAAGGGTAATCAAAGGGTAAAATGAGTGCATACTTTCAGTACTAAAAATTGCCATTTTATATGTATGATTATTATGAAAACTTAAGTTGTAAAAAATGAGAATAATTATTGCTGTTTGTTTTAGTGATGTATTATTATTATAATTTGTTGGATATAAAATAAAACATTAAGTTACTAATTGGAACAAGAAATTCAGTACAATTGAATAAAATTTCGAAAGTTCTGTGGCATTGTCAGTTCTTTTGACATACATCTTCATACAAAAAAGTCAATATATAAACACCTAGTAAAATAAAAAATTCAAATAAAACTTAAAAGTTATAAATCTAATAACTTATTATTTGAATAAATATTAACGTAAATAAATATAACATATAATTATTCAAAAGCCGTTGGATAGGGAAGATAAACTATTATACTAGCGAACTGTAATTTTTCAACGGAAATTAGTTTCCAATAATAAGTCATCGATTTTGATAATTTAAGTTACTTTTCTTTTTTTATCATTATATTTGTTACTTGACTATTATTTTTCTTATTATTATTTGTGATTATTTTTATTATTAGTTAATTATCGTCAAAGCTCGTCATTAGACAGGAAATACTTATACATACTATTTCTGCCCAAGATGCAAATAATGTGACTTGGGTTTTCTGTTTTTTTAAGTATTGCTTAGAAAACTAAGATCGGAGTGTGTCTTGAATTAGTGTGAAGATTTGCATCCTTAAAATAATATATCTTAAATATATCGCATACATTTTGCTATATTATTAATAATAAAGTAATATTAAACACAACTTTCAGCGCTTTATTAAATTAACACATATGCTACACGCTTTTTCATAATAACAATACATTTAAAATGCTTAGTTGAAAATGTCACTATTTAATTGTCTAATATGTTTGGAGTATTGTCTTAGTCTACCCCTTATTTAATTAGCATGATGTCTCACTTTGCCCTACCATTCGGTTTTTTCCAAGTCATTCGGTTTATTATTCACAGGTTTTCCCCATCTCAAGTTGCCCTGTTCGGGCTATTCGGTTTAATATACACAGGATTTCCCCATCTAAACGTAGTCCTCATTCGGCTTAATCCATTCGGTTTAATATACACGGCCGTGGGGGAAGGTGGTCTCGTCCTGTGAGTTGACTCGAAAGGTGTGAGGAGTGAGGCCAAAGGCTTTCTAGACAGTGAACGTGGGGTTGACCACCGAGGTGCATCTGCTTAGGCAGAGGCACCTCGCATACCGACCCATACTGCCTGTTTTCTCAGATTCGATCTCGGCACCTACCCAAAATAGGAGCAGTCTCTTAACCCTCTGGACTACGCGCCGTTTGTCCGTTTTATTGCAGATTTCGAATGCTAGTTCGAAGATATAACTGAGTCTCATCTGGTTACCTCGTGTTCTTGGCCCTGTTTATAACGCATTGACTTGATTTTGTCATTTGGATTTAAGTAACTCTTGGAATTATATTGAAAAATTTATAGCAATTTTGCAATCAAAAAATCTTGTTGCTTCTTGTAATATCATTTTGTGTACCGACATACGTCGAGTCAAGACAAGTCTGATAATGCAAAAAAGTCAGTTGTAAAGTATTAGATTCCAATCACTAATTGCTATGACACATAGGGAGCACAGTTGGCCATAAACATTTGCTTCTAAACTCTAAATATGAGTAAAGTAATACAACGTACGCTAAAACAAAAATGCCAAACAATGTCGATGTCTTTTTCCAATTAAGTGTTGCCCAACTGTAAACATACCACTTGTCTTGTAAGGTATTTAGAAGCCTAATCTAATCTAATCACACACTATCCTTTACACAATTTCAATTCTTTGTTTGAGGCAATAATATATAAGAGTAAGACGTAAGAGGTGTGACGTTTGGCGGTACGCCCAGAGCTCATGTTTTCCCAGTATTCTTAATGTCTATATGTTGGTTCTCAACGGTGATTGGTCAAGATTTACTGCAGCCAAACACTCCTGTGGGCAACTTTGTCAAGCAATTCCTTTTACTCCGCTTCTTTGGAGCGGACTAAATTTTACTGATTTTTTTTAGTTGGAGGGGTTGGCCGAGTGGTTAGAACTTCAGTTTCTCTTCACCAGTCAGCATGAGAATGAGGGTTCAAATCCACCGATCAGCCACAAAAATGTCTTCACTGTTGTCCTTAAGGAATTACCTCGTCTCTGACCTTGTGTATGCCCGTATCTCCGTGAACTAGGCAAACACAGACTGAGGATATGGAAATTACCAGATTAGGTTTCCCAACTGTGTTAGACAGCCCTCATCATTTGCATAGAGTCACCTGTGGTTATCAGGCGAAAGCTACGGCCGTACCTGATTTCAGGTTGGTGTTCTCCCTTGTGGACTAGGCTTGTAAAACAACGGAATGTTACGGATAGTCTGTTGATTCCGCCTGATGACAACATATATGCTAACGTGCTCCTGCCCTACCATTTCCTTACACCTCTCTGTTACACGTACGTATGCTCCTCGGCTGATTGTCGCAAAACCCAAATTAATAGACTTCTGTCAATTTTAAGGGTTACAATTACTTCCGCCTTATGGCCACTTACCTGGAATATTCAATAATATGAAACTGTGGTGGAAAAAAGTTCAGTGTGTTAGTGTCAAATAGAAATTTCGAAAAAGAAAATTCAGAATGGACATTTTCTTCGAGAAGATAGATCATAATCCGCCCTCATGCATGTGTAATTGTAATTTTCTTACTTGTTTTCTCTGTTGTGCAGAAAAGTAGTTGATGGTGGAGTTAGTCTTTTGCTTACTAGTATAGATGCCAATCACAAACATTTTATGGTGACCATTTTTTTCACGATTTGCTACAACCCCCTGCAGGCGGTGGCCTATGGGGCTCGAGGGCGCGCTCTAGCCACCCACTAGGGGGCGGGGGAGCCCTATGCCCGATGTCTTCACGCCGATTCGGGCCGAAGTGGTGTGGAAAAACTCAGTGGGAAAACCACACACATGAGGACAAAGGCGGCCGTGGGATTCAACCCACGGGTGCAGTGTGGAGAGTGCGATGCACTAACCACTAGACTGCGGCGGCTACCTTATGGTGACCATTTAGAGTCAGAGATCCAGTAGTCAATAAATGTGACCTGATCTAATGTAGTATTCGGAGCTCTGAAATGTGTTCTTCACTTTAGTAACCAAACCATCTGGTATTGTTTTTCCAGCCTTGCAAGCACGGCAAAAACAAATTGTAAAATTATATTGTTTTAACAGCAGATTTCCTGTATCTAAACTTATCAATGTCACCGAAACAAAGCCAAGGAAGAGGGCCAAAATCTGTAAAATGGAATTCAAGTCCATAAATGCTTTGTAAAGGCGATTTACAAAAACGGAAAACTTTCAGCCTCATACCAATTCACAACTGAACTCTATAATTGCACAAACAGATTACACACTTTTTTTAAAACAACTAGGGTAAACTGCTCTAAAACTAAACTAAACTAAACTAAAAAGAAGATGAAGACAGGAATTTATGAGTCCAGCGAACACAATGAACTATTATTATGTTATTTAGGACATAAATTGTAAGGTAGACAAATTTATTTGTGCATGCCCAAGATTTTCATTCTTTTTCTTTCTTTTTCATCACACTAAATTAATTACTAGTAGGTAAAAGCGTTGTTTATGAAAAACAAATCCTTCATGAGCCTCGGTAATTCATTTCATTCCACTTCCAACCGCTTCAACTATTTTTCTTCGGTGTAGATTTTTTACTTAATTTTCCACGTGCATGACGAAACTTGTCGAGAATGGCTAAATATTATTAGCAGTTTTAATTTGCTAGGACCTTTCCTTGCCTAAATCTTAAACCCTTGTTTGCTAAAATTGTTAATATAATCAAACCATTAACGAAAGTTTTGCCCACGGCCCGTAGTCCAAGGGGATAGCACCGGTGTCCTAACTTGGGTAGGAGATCGAATCTCGGCAGCAGTACAGTAAAAAGTGGTGGTGTGGTAGTGGTGAGTGGAAGCCTGGAAAGTAGCTGTCGTGGAGGGTGGGCTTGAGCCAATATGTGAAGAAGAGTGCTCAGCCTCTGCCTAAGCAGATTCTCCACGGTGGTCAAACCCACGTTCACTGTTCAGCAGAATACCTTCTGCCTCACTTCTCGGAACTTCCTAGTCAACTCACAGGCCGAAACCACCCTCCCCCACTCACTCGCCTTTTAGAAACAAAATATGGGGAAATATTTATGAAACATTTGATAGGATATGAAAGGTGGTTGGATTCAAACCCGAGCCGTTTCATGCTTTAGTTACAATTTATCACCAGTAACAGCTGGAGACTGTTGTTAAGAAGTAGCGGAAAATTCATGCACTTATTGATATACGTGCCTGACCACGTCTTATTTACCACCAACTATATTTTATTATAAGAGCGTTAGTAACAATTCGTACTTCGCGTTTTTAATTGTATATGGGTATTTTAAACGGTTAGCACAAGCAAAACATAGCTCAAGTGATACCTGAAAGTGACAGAATTCAAAATGAAGACAAGAATTTCTACAATCCAGCGAACACAATGTACTAGTATTATGTTATTTTGGACATATATTGTTAAGTAGCCAAATTGCTTTATGTATGTACAAGATTTGCGAAGTTTTTCTCTTTTTGTCATCACACTAAATTAATTATTAGTTCTTGTAGTAAGGTAAAAGCGTTGTTTTTGAAAAAAATTCCTCCATGAGCTTCAGTAACTCATTTCATTCCACTTCTAACCGCTTCAACTATTATTCTTCGGTGTAAATTACTGTCAATTTGTAAATTTTCCACGTGTATGAGAAATTCGTCGAGAATGGCTAATCATTACTAGCAGCTTTCCTTAATTTGCTAGAAATGTTCCTTATCTAAATCTTACTGCTTTGTAGGCTTAAATTGTTAATATAATCAAAGCATTGAAAAAATCTCCAATCTTTTATTGCAACAACCGTTTCACAGCATCAATTTTTAAGTCCAGCTTAATGCACCTAACAGTAATCCAATAATTTATTACTACTATAAGAAAAAGCTTCTTCATAAGAGAGTCGTTGCCGGGCTCACACCCCTACTTCACCAAGTATTCTCAGTTGGTGTTTAGTAGTGGACTCTTTGAAGTACGGCGAGCTCGAGCACAACCGCCTTTATGTCTTCTTCTAGTTTTTTCTTACATTTTCCCCCAAGTATGTGACAACAATTTTATCAATTAACTTTTTGAAAATTAGTTTTAACTGCAATTAGTGACTTTTAGTGCACACAGTCCGTGGGGTTGAGAGACTGCTTCTAACTTTGGGTAGGTGCCGGGATTGTGTCTGGGCTCCAGCACAGTAAAAAAAAATTGGTAGTCTGGTAGTGGTGAAAAAAAGCCTAGAAAATTGCGGTCGTGGAGGGTGGTCTTGGGTCTGTATGCGGTACATTGCGGTACCATGCTTTACCGTACCATAGTTCAACCCCAATAACACTTACTGTAGCATTTTCTTTGATAGCCTAACATAGTACAAAATTTGTTGAGATAGCTAACACGGAACATTATTTCACATCAAAACATTAATTTGTAATTTTGAACATTACATACAAACCAATAATGTTCAGCAGTGACAATTTTTGGAGAAAAATATCCTGAACCAAAAACGGCAGAAGTTTCAAATTCCGTGTGAACATTCAAAGTTATTGCCCAACATATGTTACCATGAAAAATGTTATGAAACACCAAAATGGAACGACTAACTGTACAAGCATGAACATAGAAAACGCATGCAAATTTTGCAGAAAGCTTCCTTAAAGAATTACAGTTGGAAAAATACGTCTTCAAAAAAGAATGATCGCAGAGTTTAATTCTGAGGAGATTTAATACTAATTTTTTTAGAACTACTATAAAATAAGGCCGGAATTAAATACAAACTTTAGTTTAAATCAAAACACTAAATTGGTAATTAGTTAATTGGGGTAAATCGTGAAACATGAATGTAATTATGTGCGTCCTTCTCCTAGTGAGCATTGCGCAGTGCGATCCTAAGGGTGCAAGCGACCTTGCAGGGGAAATAATTGAAGTGACTGTAGATGGAGTTCCACCAAGCTTGAGAAGATTCAAAATTACAGGGCTTCTACAAAAGGAAGGCCTCTTTGCCATTGTTGTTAAGGGTTCCAATTTTTTTTTAATTCTGTTTCAAAATTGTATTTCTCATTTTTGAAATCTTGAAAAGTTTTGATAATCCCAACACACCTTTTGTACCAAACATGCGTCTTTTTGTACCATTGCCAAACACATAAAGTAGAGTTTAATGTGCAAAGCAAAGCAAAGGTTTTTTCTAGGACAGGTTTTATTTTAATTTAACAAAAAGATAAATATTCCAAACGAAAATAAAAAGTTTGCCTTTTTCTGCTGAGAGAAACCTAGGTGACTTTTTATGAGACCATCTGGGCCACTTGCTTAAAGAAGTTCAGCCGAAAATTTTTCTATTTCTTCAGATGCGTAATAATAGTATCGCTTGTATATTACACAAATTTTTGCTTTCTTTTAATAGCAATAGAAGTTGACGGGACAGATCTTGTAGTCGAAGGAGCCGAAGAAATAGTACTTGAAATTGTACGTTTTTTTGTGTGCAATTTTTAATCTAAAAGTTTTTAATTAACTTTGTTTTTGTCAACTCGTTCACTAGTTGCTGATTGCAATCAGGTTGCTATTTATAATTAGATAATTTTGATTTTAGCAAAGTGACCTTGCTGACGAGGACGCAAAAAATGCTATGAGTAATGAAACTAAAGTTTACAAACTTTTAGAAATTGACAGGCTTCGATAAACCCCAACAGAAGAATTTAAGGGTAAATTTTTAGCATAATTTTATATTGGAGCAATAACTGCAAGTATTGGGATTTTTATAGTGGCACTCTTTTTCAAATTTTATTGTATTCACTTTGCCGAGAAAAAGGCAAAGGTAGTAGTAAAACCAAAAGCATGAGGAAATCAATTTGCCATTTAACTAAAAATATGAATATTATAATGTTAAATAATTCAATATTCAAAATTCAATATTCAAATTTTTTTAGGTTTATCCAGGCTTATTTAATTAGCTGACTAAAACATAGGATAATACTAACATTTGCTTTGAATAAAATTTGCGCTGCATGAACTTTTATGACCCAAGGAGTTGGTGAAATCTAAAAAAATATTGGGAACGCTACCGCAATATACATGTTACCAACTTGCTCCTAGAGCCTCAAAAACTTAACTTAATCAGCAATTAATAAACTCCTGTTGGTATAGGAACTGGAGATCTGCTACTTCCAACTATGCTGTTTACTGGAACGAGCAAAGCTTTCAAAGACGATAGTAATAACTAACCACTAATGGCAATAAAATGCTATGGAGGATATATTTTTCAAAAACAGGGGGAAAAGTATTGAGTTCACTGTACTACTGGGATATGGAATTCAAATTGTAAGTAGTTGGACGAGTTAATAGTTGATAGTTAATATATATAATAGTTATAGTTAGTTTATAGTTAGTTAATATCGGTAAAATTTAATACCACCTTAGAGTTATGGCAAACAAGGCCTGTTAAAAACAAGGCCTAACAAAATCCCTAAAAAAAGCTTTCACAAACAATGCCTGAAGTAAAATATGTGAAATATAGTAATAAAAAATAACTGATAGAATAACTGATGGAATATAATTTCAAAAATTAATAGTCCAAAACACCAGGTCATAACAGATCTAAACTGCTTTTGAGTATCTCTTATAGTAATGCTAATGTTGTTATGTTATTAAAAAAAATAGTATTTGCATATTAAAATCATCAACCTTTAACAATTAATGATGTTGTAGATGAAGTTCTTGCAGTTTACGAGGTGTATCAACTTGAAACTTCAGGATTTGAAACCAGGGAATTTACTACTTGACCCTAAGAATTCAAAGCTTGTAATTCCTATTGACTTTGCAGCGGCTTTTACTGACACAAACCATTTTATAATAGGAGCATCTCTGACTATACAAGCATCAACCAAGACAATCTTCTTCGTGGGTGCCAAACTTTTTTATTTGAATTTGGGAAATATTTTGTTTAAAAAGTAAACATACATACTTTTGTAGCTTTAACACCCAATGAAGACGGCCAGACCTTTGTCCGGATTTTTATGGACGCGATAACGGGTTGCATACCATCGTACACTAAGGGTCAGTTAGCAAAAAAAACTACTAAAGGAGATCAGTTTACAAAATTTGTCAAGGAGAGCTTGACAGGTAATATTGAAACTTGGAGATGAAGTTACATTTTTGAAGTAGCTTGTACTGCAACATAAAATTTATAGGAACAATATTTGATTGAATGTTTTTTTTAATTTTTAAGTAACTAAATTTTTTATATGATAAAATAGGTTTATTATTTTCAAGCGCCTTTTTCAGCTCAACTCGGTGATTAATTAATTGAGTGCCAATTAAGCGTGAAATTTTCTTTTTTCCTTTTGCAAAAGCGACATCAAACTTTGATAGAAATTTTTTGCATATATTTTGCAGCATTGGATTTGATAGAGTTAGTAGAACCTGTGAAACAATTGTTAGAGAAGACTAAAGCGGTTGCTTTAATCGACTACAGGCCGATAATCAAGGAATTTAAAGACATGGTGCGTAATTATCCTACGAAAATTGTCGCGCTTAGTCCGATACCAGACGACCGTGACGTAGATTGATAAACGCAGCTACAGACGCTCAAATTTTAGAAGATATTCTTTCACATTCTACAAATTTACCATTCTCTTGTGTACAATCAATCGTAATTTGCAAGCAACGTTTTGCCGAATTCAATAAAGTGCAGTGCATAGAACTACTATCCATACAAAGCTATCGATACATACAAGTATCCTACGGAAAGAAACATCAGTCCTTTTATTCACTAGTATCTACAGTTGGCCTCACCTAGAGTGAGATCGAATAGAATGAATTTGCCAATTGTTTGTCTTCAAATTAGATAGGAATTCTTGTATTAAGAACCTCGGAGAGAAACGTCCCCTGCTAGAGCAAAACCCCGGATAGGATGCATATTTCATGACCTACAATTTTATATCCGTTCGAAATGAAACCTCAAAAACGCTGACACTGAGTGCGTTTATTTTGTACATCTTTGAATGGCTTTAAATTAATTAAAACTGTTAAAACTATTTATAATTAAATTATGTCGAGAAAAGAGTCTGGTGGTTTTTCATTACACATTCGTTGCCCAATGGAAGTTTCTCCAATAATTATGTCCAACCATTAACGGAGGATATTATGCAGGCTGCAATTGAAATGTTGAGAAATTTGGACTTAATTTGTACTCTCAAGTATAGTGTATTGTATGCTGAAACCAGCGTATTATTTCAGTTTGCAATTGCGTTTGGCACAATGACAGGGTGCATTCGACAGATGAATCGGCTTCTGCTAAATTCTGCAATTATGTTTAGTGGCACAGCGATTTCCAAAATTGCTAGATTTCAGATTATGTCATAAAGAAAACAAGTAGTATTTTAATTTGCGGCCGTTTTTAATTTGTTTAACCAAATTGTAGAAGCGTAAACGACGACTGTAGACAGTGTACTTACGTTAGATACCCTTTCAATTCACAAAGCTCTGACTTATTACAAGTAGATTTATAAAAATTCTTATAATCTGAAATTACCGTTTTAATTCTCCTGAAAATGTTGCTGACGGTTACGTATTTCAAAATTTGAAATCTAATTTGTTTATGAAGCATAACTTTGTTTCGCAACAGCACGAATCAGATTGTAAATAAAACTGTTTTTGGAACTTTACATCAAACAGGTCCCATCACAAAAACAAAGTTTTAAAGAATCGCACCATTTGCCTAGAGTACATAAAATATTATAGTTCAATTTAAATAGCATCGAGCTAATTTATTAGCAGCTAAATAATATTGATTGAAAGGTGCGTTTCCGGTTGCCAAACCTGAACAAATTTATCTCAAATTCAACCGCTCCACATGCGAATATCTAATGAAGCAATTTTTTAGTATGATTACTACACCTTAACGCTTAAAACTATTTCACATTTCCAAATTATCCATTTATTTCCAAAAGTAGTTTGGAGTTCGAATCAGAAACAAAGTCGGAAATAAACAAAAATGATTACATGCATTTTAAATGAAACACTAACTATTATCCTACAATATGGTGAAATTTGTCAAAATGAAATAATGTCTAATAAAATAAACCCTAGCAAACGCACGTAACGCAAGTAGCGTATTGTACTAACGCAAATAAACTTCATGTTGTGAACGTTGGTGAGTAATCAATGTGTGACGATGAGCTGAGATGACAAACCAATGATCTTATGCTTCAATTAAATGGAAGAGTCGACTCGCAATTGGATCCAATTGATTTAGTAGTTTAATTGACTTTTAAGGAAGAATTGAATGATTTATAATTGATAATTGAATGAATGTAATCTGAACTTCTTTTGTTGACTACTAGATTTACACTGAAATACAAAAATGTCTGACTGCTTGGGTCTCTACAGTTCAGATCTGAACTACAATGGCCTTAAAACAATGTAGATTATTCACTTAAGGCTTTAGATTGCTAAAAATATATTATGTACCCGAAGTAATTAAAGTAAAATAGAAATATGTTTGTGTTTGCCGCTGCCTATTGCTTTGGCTTAAATTAGATTGCTGACACATTCGTCAGGTGGAGCATTGTTCGTAACACCGAGGCCCATTGAGTCATATCGACTCAATCAAAATCAATCAATCAATCTCAAATCAAAATGAAAATGAAATGCTAATCATCAGTGAATCAGGATAGGAGCAAGGAAGTGTGGATCCGTATGCGATGGATTGGTGATCCTGTGAAGGATGAACGTCCTTCGACTGGGAAGCGGACCAGTACTGACCGTTTACTGTGGCCCTCCACTGCACTACTTTTCCGGGAACAAAAGGAACGAAATCCAAAGATGAGTAACGCTCGTTACTATTACTCTACTCGACTAGGCCACGTTGCTAGGAACGATCACTCTTTAAAAATTGAAAATTACATTACGTTACTTATTTTTAAAAATGAAAATCAAAAGAACTAAAATGATGTGTTTGCAAACACGGATTAAAATTAGACTGTGATGACCTTGAAAATACCAGAGTATGAAGATGAAATTGAAGATTTTTTTCTTGAGATGACGTCAGATTGAGTGAGAGTGTGATGATATGATGGTTAATAAGTGATGAATTCCGATTGATCAGTGATGGAGACGACGTTGACATCTCAACGAATTTAAACGTTCCAGAAATTGCGGTTCCAGAACTGACGTGACTGATATTTTACTTTCGATCGTCCTGATGAATTGGAATGATAAGTTGGATTGATCAATCTAGTTTCAGCGTCTGTGATGATGCTCGTGACACGGCGGACGGATGAAACACCGCAGAACGAAGTGATGGAGCTACCGACACGGGCGAGATTGATTGATGTTGATGAGACTGGACCAGAGATGACCCACCCAAACGCTGTTTCCTCTGCCACAGGCTCAGTGGGTAATCCCGAAACTCGATTTCCAGTTTTCAAAGAGGCCACAAATTTCGCCCCAATGATGATATCGACCTCTTTTGATTTTCCGAAGTTGGGATCAGCCAAGTTTAAACCATGAAGGTGAGTCCAGTTCTGCTTGCCACAATTCACGGATGGCAAGGAACCTGCAACTTTCGGAAGAACAAGCGCATTTAGATCTAAATGATTTTTACCGTCAAATGATTCGAC
>JAQFYP010002079.1:0-13556 GCA_034694865.1 Bilobella braunerae | reverse complement strand
ACCGGGACTCGAACCCGTGCCCGTCCATTGGCTAGAGCTCAAGGCTCTAACCACTTGGCCTACAAGAGTTGGACTGTCCTGAACCACTCCAGTTACAATTATCAATTATTTACAAATTTTGGCCGTCTTAGCTCCTACGGCCTTGGTGGGATTGGATTGAACATGTTGAATTCAAAGTAGTTGAAACTTGGGCAAACCGAATATCCTTTTTGCAGTTTAGAGTTTGCCTCTAAACCACCCCAATTACCAACCTTATTTATGTACCAAATAGTAAGCCCAATGCCCCACTCATCTTGGCAGAATTTGAAAAAAAACACAGAGGAGCAGTCCAATCGCCCCACAAACAACAGGGTCAAATCTTTAAGTGACAAAGCACAACAGCGCTAAAGAGAAATAACTAAATCAGCTGCAAGTGGAAGCGATCACTACACAAAGTCAAGCAGCCTTAATTCAGGAGCAGTCTAATTGCCCCACAAACAACAGGGTCAAATCTTTCAGTGACACAGCACAACAGCGCTAAAGCCAAATACCTTAATCAGCTGCAAGTGGAAGCGATCACTACACAAAATCAAGCAGTCTTACGATTACAATGCGTCATGTGATACAGGACTCGTTACTGAAACAACTAGTAGGATTTTGAAGTATAGGAGTCACAAGCGTCAATTTATTTTTTAGGTCAATTCAACAAAACAGTATCGTCTGTGGCCAAGCGAAAATTTTATTGAAACTGAATTTTTTCCAAAAGGTTCCACATTTTTTTACTTTATTACTTGCTAAGGCTCTGAAAATTTCCTTTCGTTTAAAATTGATCTAATGCCATTTGAACTGGAGGCGTGGATGTGCATTTTTAGTTGTTCGGCTTTACTTTTACTTCAATATTTTTGGTAGTGATTTGCATAATAGGAGGAAAACCAGGACTTGCTTGGATGTGGTTGCTAAGGATAACTAAATCGTTTGGTTTACCATTAATTGATCAAGGAATATCATCCCAAATGATGTGTTGCAGTAGTTCACATTTGCAAAGTAAGGTATAGTACACACTGGCTATCTGGCTTTTGGTATCCGTGGCGATTACCGGAAGCTATAAAGGGCTTGTCGTGTCACACCTCACAGCACCACCCTCCAGTGTCAACAGATATAAAACTTTTTGGGATATATTTGACTTTATAATATAAACTCCAGGAGAGGTGGTTCACGAGGCCAGGAGGAGGAGACCGTGGTCCAGTGGACAAAGTCCAATGTCAATGGAACGTGACATTCCGGCCAGTTCAAGGTTGCGATGCAGCTTTGAAATGGCTAGAATTACGTTAAATACGAAAATTAGGGAATGAGGACACTTTAGGTAGGGAATTTAAATAATTCACATAAATTCCCGAACAGTACCGCGACCATTCAGGGGTTGCTAAGGGAAAATTGACGCAACTGTTGCAGTCCGGTATAGATTTGTTTCTGGGAGAGGCATATTTCTGCGACTTGAAAAATTCACTTTTGTCAAGATGAAAAAAACAAGTATTGCTCTCAAACGCTTGTATAATCCTCTTACTTTTCTTCTACTTTTTTTTAATTATTCTGAATTTTTTGTTGTGCAACGTTTGTCGTAATTACACCAATTTGAAAATAAAATCCACTCTATTAAGTGTTTCATAAGTTGTATTCTCGTTCAATTGCCGTATAATAGTTGGATAAGTCAATCAGAAAAACAAAATTTTGGTTTTTAATTATGTTATTGCAGCTTTTCTTTATCTTCTACTGTACAGGGTGATGTTAATTTGGTTTAAAATCTCAACTAAATAAAACATCTTATGGTTAAGATGTGTAAATCAACGATATTGATTTACTTTACCTTGACGAATGTTGACAATCATAAAGTCTCCAAAAAATTTTGGTTCAGAGTCAATGAACACAACACATATCCAATATCATTGTGCTTGAGATAAATTTCGATGGGAATGTTCTGCTCGAAATTGGAGTTGCTTAATTTGATGACACTGTCATCGTCACTTCCGTCTCTTATAAAGTCTTCAGTTGTCACGACGAAGATTTCACTGTAAGACATTTAGACAATGGACTGACAATTTGTAATTGTGAAGTTTTTATTATTACCATATTTGGTTAACTAGGTTTAAAATTAGGTTAAGGCGAAAAATTTACCTAGTATAGCTGTGGAGAAAGACGGAACCTTGATAGTATCCTACAGTCGCCGGGTCGTCTCCGGGTAGATGGAATTGCAATAAGGTTTTGACAAAGAACATAACTGTTAAGTTAAAGCCGCTAACAACTCCTTTTTTTCAATACTTTACACTTTAGACCTAAATTTACCCTAAAACATTTTTTGATACACGGAAACACAAATAAATACATGAAGAATAAAAAGTAGCTGTTCTACAAAATAACTGCTTTTGTTTTTGTTTAAGGTTTTTTTTTGCTAGACAACATTTAAGTTAAATTTTGCATGATGGCATGATTTTTTTTGCTGCTAAACAGGTATACTAAAATTTTAAATTAATATTCAAAATTTTCAAAAAATTTGAGTAAACTAATAAAGTGAAAATAAATATTTGATTAGGTGTTACGATTTGTGCTAGACTTATTGGGTTTGGTTGCCCTGGTACTGGTTTTGATACCATTCCGCTTGTAACCAAATGGATTATATTGGTACTAAAATGTTTGCAATATGGAAATGATTTGGTTGAGTATGATATCGAGGATTGTTATGGCGCTGGAACAATCGACATAATAAAATCTTCCATTCTTGAATTCAAGCGCCGAGAGATTGCCGATTTCATTTTGGTGTTTCACCCTAGTTGCCAGGAGTCAATAGCCCGTTAGTAAGTCACGTGATTTCGTGGCCACATATCCTAACGGCGTTAGCAACATTGTGTTTCGCAAAAGTCCAAATATTCCATTTGATGTAAATTAGATCACAACCAACATCGGGATAACTGACAGTTGCCGAATGGCCGTGTAGAGTACAAGACTCACGAACATGACCAAAATGCACTCTACACGCTGTATCCACCATCGAAACACTTCGTTGATGATTCCCATTCGAGCCACCATTTTCTTGTAGGCTTTGATACCTTTAATAAATCGATTCTACTTAATAAAAGACGTACTCTGAATAGTTGTACGGAATATTTAATCAGCAACATATATTTGCCTTTTTTGTTTCATTGCTAGTGCTAAAAGTTTTACGAAAACAGCATTACTTTCCTTATTTTAGGTTTTATCCACGGTCGGGTATTTCTGGCTCTGATTTTATAACCATGTATATTTATTATATAGATTTGTCCGGTGTGGATAGGAGGTCTGTTAGAGTGCGTAAATTTAAAATCAAAGTCAATTTTGCACTGAAACGGAATTTTGTGCGCTTTTTTTAAAAATGCTCTGCGTTTTTTATAACCTATTTTATACATTCTTCTTTCCTTTTATGTTTTTTTTTGGCTATTTATTCTAAAATGTAATAGTGTACCTTCGTCCAAATCAACAGTCCCTGCCCTCATCGCATCCAACAGAAAGATAACCCTGGCAGATAGTATCTGCAAAAATACTTCTGGAGCTGTTTCGGTAAAAACGCCTGGAAGGAGCCAGAGCTCGTGGAATCCGAACAGATATCTGATGATATCGTTGCTTCGATCGAATCCAAACCGATTGTACAAATAAATGGTTGTTTCCGGGTTGCCCAAAAAGTGGTTGATGCACCCAATTGTAGTGATGATGACAAAGTAGGCATAGAACCCGATAACAATTCATTTTCTTCTTCTCCTGCTTACGAATGCGCTCAAATTCGGCTTTCGGCAAAAGTTGTCGACACTCTTCCAACATTTCCTCAAATTCGACAAACAAGTGACTCATAGCGTTTTTGTTGCCATATATACAGCTCATCGAACTGAGCATGTTGAGGCCACAAATCACCCAAACGCCATTTCCGATTATTTCAAGCGGAACGGATACCTTTAAGAAGAGCGTGAGCCGTGAAATATCTCAAAGAGTATCCACCATGTCGTGAATCTGTATCTGATAAAAAAGTATCTACTGTCTGATGCATGATAAGACTTCTTTGATATATCTTTCCCTGTAATTAAATGCTCAATCGTACTTGAAATCCAAAGCATGTACTCCTCCATGATGCTGAAAGCTAATGAGTATAAACGGGTAGGTTGCAGTAACTGTATTTTTTGAAGTGGCGGATATCTATTGATATTTATTGTATACCTATCCATCGCTATGATATCCACGGACTTACATTGTCGATGATGAATAATTAAGAATTCTATCCAGTGCAGGGCCCTACTTCTATCCGAATTTTACTTCCGAATAAATACTATGGGAATTAGTGTTGACCATATTTTGTTAGAACCCACTTAATTTTCTCTATAGCAAATTATATGTGAGAAATAAGGTCGAGTAAACGCTTTTTAATAATTACCACTTCGTATCATTCTCGAAAAAGAGCTATTCTCCTAAGTTTTATGGTTGTAATTTTATCGCATATAAGTTCTATGTTTCGTTAATAATGTAATCAAAAATATTTAACCACCTTGTGTAGAATATAAGACTAAAATACTTCAAAACCATATGTTACTTAATTTACAACTTTTGGATTTATGATTTAGCAAAAATGCTGCATTTCTAGGTATAACACTGAACATTAAAAAGGCGGATTTCATTAAGAAAGTGAAACATAAAAATAGCTTTTTGAAAAATACAACAACAGATAAAGATGTGCTACTTTAAAATTATGTAGAATTTATATCATTAAGTAGAAGCAGCTAGTTTAAGTTTATAACTGTCCGTCCCGCCGCACCGGAGTACACTCGTGTTTTTTTTTGCAGAAGGCGCAAAACTGTACAAAAGTGTAAAATTGTTCTGCTTTTATGAAAACTCTGAAATTTACATCCGTTGAATTTAATTGCTGGTAAAAATCTAGTATTGGGGCCTAGCCCAAAATTTGACTTTATATATTTTTATAGACTAACTTAAGGTCGCTGAGTTCGAATCTGCAATTAGATTTGTGTGGTCTCTTCAAACAAAAAAGTTATGAACTTTTGATAATGTTAATTTTCCATCAAAGTACATTGGAAATTTTTCACTTTTTTCTAACTTCAGTTTAAATTATTTTTATGTTTATGTTTAGGTTAGGTTTAATTTTATGTTGAAAGTTTAGTTTTAGTTTTAGGTTTAAAAAAAATAAGCTTCAAAAAAATTAAAAAAAAATCCTATACATTTGGCATGGAAAACTAAAATTTTCAAATTTTATAACTTTTTTGTTTAAAGAGAGCGCACAAATCTAATTGCAGATTCGAACTCAGCGACCATAAATTAGTCTAAAAAGTATATGGGGTCAAAATTTGGGCTACGCCCCTATACTAGAACTTTTCCTAATTGCTTTTTGCGCCTTTGAAAACTTCTGTAAAACGCTTCATTTTTTATAGGCTTATTTTATAAAAAATTTATACTGCAAAATTCTAGTTTAAAATGAAATTAATTTTTAATAATTGCATGAGAATACTACATGCTATAATGATTTTAAATGTAGCCGAGAAAAATGTCTTGTTTTGGTCCAGTAAAGGTGAGAATGACGCGAGCCAGTTCGACTCTGATGTTGTATGCGGACACCATACACCATTGGTTCCTTGGACTCTGCGGATCCTCAGAAAACCTCAACCTTCTCCGATTTGTGATTGATTCGGAAACGTGTCTTCAAGCCTCCCTCATGAACAAGTAAAACTCCACGAGTCACCCTGGTTTTTAGGGACGGTATTTTGTTTTTCATCTTCCTGGCTGCTTGGCAAAGCTTTGCAGCTAACTTAGCTTCCAATGGTGTTAGTTCTTCGTCAATGAAAACATTTTTTATTATCCTTGCTTTTAAAGAGGTTTAATTTGGCTTTGAAAATTTTGAATCTGTCCTGGGTACGAAGTAGCGTAACAACGACCACGCGCGTTGTTGGCCGTTTTCTTTCCAACACGTTTCACCTGGTCCACTTCGATATTATTTTTGATTCCAAGGCCATGCACAAATAAAATTTTCCCACAGCTTTCCAAAGCCCTTGTTGTTAATTTGCTTCAGTCCTGTGACTCTAACTTTTTTAACGTTCACTTCTTTTCTAAGCGGTTCTAACTCCCGTGTCACGTTGTTCACTTTATTCTCAAGTTCCGCCGTGCGTTTCCCAAATTTTCACCTTGCGTAACCCGGTTTTTAATGTCCTTAATGTCGGACATCATGAGAACCAACTACTCATCGGTTGATAAATTATGGAAGCCTTCCATGTCTTTTGATTGTGGGCTATCGCTTGGCCTTGCTCTTTTTTCCTTAAGGTTTGCTTGCGGGGTTTTTGGGAATATAAGGAGAATTGTTATTGTTTTTAAAGTTTGTACAAAGTGGATAGAAGATGCTCTCAGTTCAAGAGGCAGAGAGAGACCACCACCAGAAACCACCACAACCACTTTTTCACAAGTAAAAATTTCAATTTGTTCACTAAAGTGGTCAGTTAAATTTTCCACACATGAGAAATATATTCTTTTGTGAAAGCAATGTGTGAAAACGAAGCCAACTTTAAAGTCACGTTCCAAAGCTCCAAGTTCACGTCGCGTGTATCTGGCATTTCTCTTGAGAAAAAGCCTCCATTTTGAAAAATACTTTGAAGTGTTTCCACTTTTTAACATGTTGTTCCATTACCTCAAAAGCTTTTTCGCGAACCGCATGGACAAAATCATGCTCACTCCGTTCCGAACAGTCGAATTGTGCATGTCAGCCCGATACTTGCTCACAACTCCAAGGCTGTCGTCGTCAAACACATTGTCAATTGTTTCATTTCCCTCGTTACCAAATTGGAAAACATTGGTCTTTTTGGTACTGAAATAAATGATTCTGTAGAGGTTCTCTTGTGTTCAACTTTAACCACACCAGTAATACGTTAGCTTTTGATAAATGTTAATAAAAATGTTTCTGCTAGTCTCTTCGGTGGCAATCGGCTCGTGCTCTGCCGCCCACCTCTTTGGAGGAGGTAGGATATCAAATTCTCCGGTTGGTTGAGCCATGACTGAGCAATAAATCCGTAATGTACTTAAATTTTATTCCAACTTTCAATTGTGGTTGATTGTTCTAAAAATAACTTTCACATAATCATGCACAGTTAACTTTGATAAATTATTTTTAACTAATTATTTGTGAATATTTTGCTCATTTATGGTTTATGACCGCAAGTTGACCTTGATAAATAGCGTGAGTAAAGTCAACCACAAGATGACCTCATTAACTTGGATGTGAGAAAAAGGATTAGTTGGTAACCGCAAAAATTTTGGCGCCTTGAGGTCGCGTGATCCGAGGTAGCGAAAGGGAGATGATGACTTCATCGCAAAAGGTGCCGAGCTTACGGGTCTGAGAGAAAAAAAAACAATCTGAATGAGATAAAAACGCAAAGCAAAGAAGGCAAAAGTGGAGATGATTACGGGGGTCGGCCGAAAAAAGGGTTGAGTGCCAGGACGGTTTATCATAGGATTTTGTCCTCCGAACCCCTACCAACATGTCTTCTGGCGTGCTATTGTCATGTAAAACACTGATAACAAAGTTATTTCTACTGTACTTAAAAACAAGGTTGTTACAGCGACAAATTACACACCGCTTTCATAAGGTTATCCCACTCGCCGATTTTGTATTGGAAAATTTTGGCAGAAATTATGGGACCGTTTTGTTCAAAGCTAAAAATCAAATTTAATTCTCATTTTCTCTAATTTAAAAATCAAATCAATTCGGTTTCAAAAACCTTTTGAAGACACCGTCTAAGTGGACATTGGGTAAGTCCCCACTTGCAAAAATTCATGACCTCCGAGGTTACCCTTTTTTATGTGTTTTAACTCCGGTAAAAATATGTTCCGAGAGCCCTACACAAAGGATCCCTGAAAAAAAATCATAGAAAATAATGTCACGGTTTAAAGGAGAATTTTCAAAACACTTTTTGCTAAACCGCAAAAATAGACGCCCAACTATTATACAATTATCCGATCGGTCAACTCTTTGACTTAAGCGAAGATTTAAGAAAGTGCCCTGTGGATTCGAAAATTATCTCGTTGAGCATTAGCTTTCCAAAATTCGGTTTTCTGAGTTTCAAAACTTTATTTGAAGTCCTGCATCGAAGTTAAAGAAATAGAACATGAAGCGATGGAATTTGATGCGTCACTGAACGAGTCTAGATTCGGAACCTCGGACTCAACAGAAAATGATACCAATTGTGTTGGGATTAGTTTCAAATTATTGATGTTGCTATTGTGATAGTCCTCGCCGTAGACATACAACTTTTTGTAAATCCACTAAAACCCTGTGGGATTTTGTATGGAAACTTTGCGAAAATATACTTGGTTTGAATAAACCATTTCAAAATGATAAATTGTTTGGGGTTCCTGATCATCAATTTATAAACGACATTATTTTTATTGCTGACTGTATCATATATAAACGCTTTATATTTAACCTTAATAGTGGCAAAAAAGATTATGATTTGATAGAAAAATTTATGGTTTGCTATCACAAATTTTTGTTATTTTTGGATTTCAAAATATTTTCTAGTTAAGCAATCTGATACACTATCAAATAAATTCATTTTTAAGTGGGAATCTTATAGTTTTGTTCCATTTAAAATAAGCAACCAAACTTTAGAGATGGTTTAGCCATAGTAATTTAAAATAATATCGTTTAATAGTAAATATTATTAGTATAGTATTGTAAAAACAAATCGTTTTAAGAATTTATTAAAAAAAATAAAAATTTTATATATGAGTTAAAAAAATAAAAAAGAAAACGATGCATTTTTAATGACAAGTAAAAACAAACTTACACAACTTGACAACCTTAATCAAATTCTCAGCAGGAAAATGATTTAAATTAGTATTAACAAATCAAGGTATAAAAGTATATTAAATTAATAAGAGTATGAAAATGCAGAAACACCTTTATCTAAAACCAATTTAGAAATAGCTAAAGAAATAAATGTAAGTTATTATGAAAATATAAAATTTCTACATTACTCAAGACTCTCAACCTTAACTTAAATTAAACATAAGCTTTTTGACATTTTACATTGACTCATGTGACTACACTTCCAAAATGTGTACATTTGTAATAATGACATTTTTATTTCTGTTGTTTTGTAAATTTTTAGAGTCGACTGTTTCATTATGTCGACAACAATTTTAATTTGCCATTATTAAAATGTTGACAAATTTAACATTTTGGCATTTTGAGTGTTAATTCTTTTATCATGTTGACATATTTAATGTTGTAATTGATAAATTTTTTGCCTAATAACCGTGCGTACACTTTTAGTGTTGCTATTATTCCGGTGTCCACATTTTGTTGCCATCTTTGGCATTTCAAATTTTGATATTAACATATTAACATTATTGTCGTGTAAATATTTTTAATGTTGCCAGTATCACAGTATTGACATTTTTGATGTTTTCATGATTCTGTTGAGAAAATCACACCCTTCAATAAAAAAGAATTGTTTTAAGTATCTACTATATTTAACCTATCTGCTACTTATGGTCTCCTAAAGGCAACTGATAACAGTTTCCGTGGACAAATTTGTTAGAAAAACTAAAGAGGAAGAAGTGGTTATTCAACCGCCGGACTTTAAAAAGGGAGTGTTTGTTTTTTCGGCTGAAGATAGAGCAAAATTAGCTTTGGTCATCCTATCAAATATATTCGATACCGTCAGGGGTAGATTGGCCCTTGGTTATCCACTACGAAAGTATCGAAGGGAATGTTCAGGGTTTCAGATAAATTTTAAATTGTTTGTCACTCACAATTAGCCTAACCAATTGTATCTCTTTGCTTACAACTGTGTTTGAAACAAAAAAGTTTGCTAAATTGTAATAACTAAAATAAATGAACAATCATGTAGTTAACCTAGTTTACCTAACCATACGCAAATAATACATGAATTAGACATTAAATAATAATTTATTTAATTAAATAGCTATATAAATAAGTAAGTTTATAAATAAATAATATAAGGTTCTCTAATAATATATTCATATTTCTGCTCTGTTATGTGGAATTGTACAAAGCCCAGAAATAAATATTGATTTATTCATTAGAAACTGTGGTTCTAAACTACGATCACTAGCCTAACTTAACTATTCCTTTTTTCACTAGTTTCTTTTTCTGTTTTTGTCAACCAACAACAATTTAGTTAATATAAAAATCTAAATTTACTAACCTAACCTAAACCTGGACCTAAATTTCCCCTATTTCCAATAGTAGTGGGTGTTCATTTATGACCAGTAGAACTAAAAATTTTTGAAATAAAGAACTAAAAGTTGCGGATTTTTTTATTATGCCTCTGCTTTTGTAAATTAAAACTCAAGTTTTGATGGCAACGCCAAAGTTTTTAGGTTAATAATTTTAGTTGACTTTGTTCTTATAGTAATGCGTGTCCATTTTAGACCATTAGAACTAAGTAAATTTGATGCCACTTTCCTGTGAAGCGTTTTTCTTCATTATGCTTCAGCCTTTGTAAATTACCACTCAAATTTCGATGGCAAAGTTTTTAGGTCCATTATAGTAGTTGACCTTGGGCCGATAGTAGTGGGCGTCCATTTAGACCAGTAGAACTGTAAGTTTCAGTCCATTTCCCTGGAAAAGTTACATTTTTTATTTTAGATATTTTATACACATTAGATAAGTTATAGACATTTTTGTCATATTAGAGCTAGATTTAAGCATGTTAGAGAAAACGTTAGGCGTTGTAGTACGTTATTTTAAATATTTTAGACGTTTTATACCATTTCTAGACATTTGAATTCAATTATGCCTTTACACATTGTCATTACGCTATTGCGCCTTGTCATCACGCCGATACTCCATTACGCGTGTTAGAGTGTCCAGTTGAATAATAAATAACTTTATAATTAAGGAAATAAATAATAAATAATATAAGGTGCTCTAATAATATATTCATATTTCTGCTCTGTCATGTAAAATTGTACGAAGCCCAGAAATGAATATTGATTCATTTTTCATTTATTAGAAGCTGTGGTTCTCAGTTACAGTTATTAGCCTAACTATTTCTTTCCTTACAAATTTCTCATTTCTGTTATTGTCAACCAGCAATTAAGTTCTATATAAACCTAAGTTTAAAAGCCTAACCTAAACCTAAATTTAGGTTTATAAATTTAGTTTAATAGTTTGGAAACTGGAAAGAAATATGTCTTACAAATGGAGTATAGTCTTAATAATTTGCTTCTTGTCAACCTCATCGTGTACAGGAGACAAAGAGTTCTTTGTAGACAATATCAACTACTATCTACAGTACTACAGTGACTGTAAACTTACCATTTTTGTAGATAGAGCAACTTTCGATACACCTAACTTTCCGACTGAAATCAAAACAATTACTTCACCCACAATAGAACTCTTAGCCTTCTTCGGTAATGCGACACTGGAAGACTGGGAGAGTGGTGATACTCCAGAGCCATCGAATAGATATCTGTTCTGTTCTATCTACTATTTTCTAATGTATAGTGTTCCACCGGACTTCTCTGACGGGAATGAGTTTTATCCGATGCATTATACTACTTTTATTATCTTTACGCTTCAGACAAATTCCCACCTGCTTATTCCAATCCATACAAATATTCAAACACTACTAGTTACTATGACCTTCAAATCTCTGCCTACTCCAAATACAAGGCATCATCACAGGGTAACTGTGTTAGTGTCACAATCATTTGAAATGGTTGGTCACGTCTCGCCAAGTCCACTTTACAAGCAGCAATTTTTGTGCCGACTTCCTGGAACAAGGTGTGTCGGAGGCAGTCAAGGGCTAGAATTGCGTGTTGACCTAATTGCCGGGGGCATACAGGAAAATGGGAAGCCAATAGCAACCACCGAATGTGGCCCCAACCATATTAACATAAGCGAAGAATTTGTGAAGCACCAATTGAATTCCTACATGCACAGAGCCCATGTCTTTAACGTCACAATTCAAAAAATAAAACGTTTGAAGACATTCTTGCTCTATATGCAAAGGTGAGGTAATCGTTCCCGTCTCAGCTCCTAATGTTTACAGTTTACCGCCTAGTCGCCGCAAAGTTAAAGCTCAATCAAAATAACACATAGAAATACATTAATAATATAACTAGCGTGTTGGCTACTTCATGAGAATGTCTTGTCCTTCCGTTAGCCCTGTTTATTTTCTGGTTGCGACAAAACATTCAAACGAGTCAACTATTTTCAAATCTGTTTTCAGTTAGAGGTAGTAATGGTCAAGGCCAAGGTGGCTTGGAAACCATTAAGTACAAGCAATCGCTTACGGGGAAGCAAAGCAGTAAGCGCTTGCTTAAATTGAATGGTTTCCAAGCCACCTTGGTTAAGGCCAAGTATGATGGTTGACCTGAGCCAACTTTTTTTTTAAACTCAAGTTGGTCCAATTCACTACTATGATGTGTGACCTCGAAACTCATCCCCATATCGGAGAACTTTTGTTTTAATATTTCTTGCGACGAAAGGCCCGGTTAAGTCATGGTTAAAACATTTAGTAAAATATTTAATTTATTTAAAATATTTAATTTTTAAACTGGCATTTTTTAATACTTAATGATTGTGCTGCCCTATAATATTCATTACGCTATTTTATTAAGTACGTTTGCACGGTTTATTTAGGAATGAAGAATGGGTGACGATAGTGTATGTTGGGTCAAATAATATCAGGGATTTAATTTTTTGGAAAAGTGCTTAAGGATCGAGACTATAATTTTAGTAGATGTATTCTAGAATGACACTGCCTAATTTTTTTTTGTAATTATAGCATTAAATATGTCTACTTGGCACAGTTTTCACGTTGATTACGAGTACACCACTCCTAGGTGTCTGGATGAAAAGTTACATGAAGCGTCAAAGTTAGACGTTCTAATGCATATTATGCCAAATATTTACAATGGGCTCAATTCGTTATTAAGTAGCGTACTAGTTACTTTATGGGAACGCTCTGTCTGTCTGTCTGTCTGTCCGTCTGCGCGATAACTCTCGAACGGATAGAGTTTTCTTAAATTTGTTTGCGGGAGAGTGTTCTAAGTGGGTCAAGAGTGAGGTCAAGTTCGAAAATGGGTCATGGGGGTGTGACCCTTCATCCCCAAAATGACCCCCAAAGTGACACCTACATGCAAAAAGTCGGTTTTTCCTCTTTTTGTCTTAAAATGAAAAGTTATTATTGTCTCAATGTCCCAGGAGACCCAAACCCCCGTACCATGACCCTCTAAATGACCCCTCAAAATGACCCCCAAATCCAAAAAAAAATTTGAGATTTTTTTGTTTTACCTGAAATTGTTTACCTGAGAATGTTCTTTAATTACCCAGGTGACCCCTGACCCCGTCCCCTCAATCCTACGACCCCCTAATGACCCCAAATCAAAAAAAATTTGATTTTTTTTTTCGGATTCTTGCAAATTTTGTATAAAATTGGAAGTTATTATGGTATAGGGGGCTAGTTGTCCAGTGGTTAAGCCTCGATGCTTCTCCACCGGCAACCTGAGATCGAGACCCAGCTTCCCCTTGA
>JAQFYP010002078.1:0-13558 GCA_034694865.1 Bilobella braunerae | reverse complement strand
TTGAGGGACCAAAAATTTTCATGTAGGGTGGGTGGAAAAAAGGGGTTTTTTCTCATATCGGTTTAACCCAGAGATTTCGGGGTCTAACAACCCTCCCACTCACTACTGTCTAGCACGTTACTTTTTCATAAACGTTTGCTTTTTTTAAGAGAAATCTTATATGTTTCAGGTAAACGCTGAATTTCAGAGAATTTGTTTTGTCAAATTGCTTTCGTGAAAAAAAAACAATGAGCCTAATCCGCATTCCTTCCTAATTCCTTTTATAGAACGTGTTTGACAAGTTCTGCAAGCAGAAGAAGTGAGAGAAAGCTAGTTCTGAATATTGAGTTTTAAATTTGAAAAAACTGCAGAATCTCCTGATAAGAATCTATTCATGTCCATAAATCCTCCTTTCTCATTTTATTGCAGAAGAAGGAGAAGCAGAAGAAAGAGCGTATTTTCCCACTGGAAGTCACTCCAGCACATTCTCCAGTACTTCTCCAGCAATCCTCTTCTTCCAAATTTTGCACCAATAGTGCATGTGCTTGTCCAGCATTGTACTTGGCAGTAGGTCGGATATCTCTTGACCTGTCTTTGAACTTCGCGTTGTCAAACTTTGTACGTCGAAAAAAGTACTCAGGTACTGTTGCTATTGGTTGATAATGTAGACAAAATAATGTCGACATTAAAATGTAGACTAAGTAAAGGCGATATTGAAAATGTAGAAAGGATATTGTAGACAGTGAAAAAGTAAATAACATAATCATGCATCTGTCTTCCGAGAGTTAAGAACGACCTTTGGAACATCGAATGGACGTGAACAACAGCAAGCATTATTCAGTGTACAGAGCCTTTTTTAATTGAACGAACAACGTAGAAACAAATAGATTATATTCAAACAAAAAAGGTGTTTTCAAATCAATAGAATGACCTGTAGATTGAAAATAATTGCACGATTCTAATTTTTCCCGCTTTTTTTCATTTTTATTCAGGGCGTTTTCGGTGACAAGTCGAAACTTTTCATTTACTGCCAATGTCGTCTGAAGCTCGGTTTCGACAGTATTTGTTGCAAGTACAACTGGAAGCATTTTGCAGATGTCTACGCCATAAAAAAACTTTCTCATTCACATCAAGTTTTTTTTTTTAAATAAGAATAATAACACTCTGAACGCAAATTCCTCTGCCTCGCAAAAAATTTGCTGTTAGACAATTCCTGTACCTCTTGAATTGTAACTATCTAAAAGTATACGAGTTACCGCCGTTTCCTACGCAGTTGTTTTTGTTTAGTAAACATGCTTATACAGAACAATTCAAAAACTGTGTTTGAGTTTTGGCCGACATATCTCTACATTTCGACGAAAGTGCAATTTTTAAATTTTACCTTAACGTCATACATAAAAAAATGCCTGTATAGGAAGGCTAGAACTTTGAGAGAACAGTTTCGGCGTTTTTTAGGCTTCTGGCAAATAAAAACTGCACTGCACTGTACATAAAAAACAGTTTGTACGTACAAATAGCATGATTTTTTAACATTCGATTGTTGCTAGGCATCTGAATCCGAGTGCAATGTCTTTGTTGGCATTGAGCATGCCTACGGGCTTGAAAATTTGAAAAAAAGTAAATGCTTAACTTTGAGAAATTGTACAAAAAAAATTTAACCCCATGGTTGAAAAATTGTGCGAGCCTGTGCTGTATTAAAAATTGTTCAAAATTGTACAATTTTAAATTTTCCCATTAGAGAGAGTGCTGTGACTCAGCGTTACTTTGGAGAAGTTGCTGATTTTCGTTTTCACCACTGCCTTCAAATCAGCGCTCAATTTTCCTGAGCACATCGTGCAAACCCTACAAACAATGAATCAGCGATCCCTTCAAGTGAGCTACACAATGCTTTGAATTAAATTGGATTTCCTTTGACCCAAATCTCGGCCCTTAGAAGGCTTCATCCGTATGCAGAAAGTACAATGCGTTTTATAAATAGTGGGAAAGTGGATTTTAAGGTGAAGTTTCGGCGGTCGGGGTTGGCGGGGTACTAGGAAGATTAATTACGTAGTTGTAGCTGTAGGTACGAATTTTACCCACCTAAGGTTTCAAATTTTATCGACAAATATACAACCTCAAAAATTTGTGTTTTTGAAGGTTATAAATTTTTTAAACAATTTTCAGAAACTTTAAACAAAGTTTTGCTAGAAGATTCAAGGTATCGCAAATTGAAACAACTATGAGAAACAACCTAACTTTGTAGAACCTATTAATTTTATATCAATTTTTAAGTCTAATTTGAGTAACTTAGTTTACAAAAACGTTTACTACCGTTTGTTTTGATAAAATACGCTCGAAGCCCTAAACTTGTAAGCTACGCTATTTCGAAAATCTGCCAAATTGCCAGAGATAAAACGCTACGGTATACAGAGACTTTCTTAAATGCAGAATGATTTTTTTTTAGAAAACAGTTGAAGGCTTGAATACGGTAGAGTAGTGAACTACCACATTAGCTTAATTTAAACCCAAAATTTAAAAAGACTTATTAGTTTGTTTAACTACAAACTTAAGAATGTGCCTGTGTCTAAACTAACTAAAACTTCAACAATATTTTACCTTCCTAAATTTGTATCCATTTTCCAACGGCGTCCAAATTCTTGTGAAGTTGTTTTTAAATGGTAATTCAGAATAAGTTAGCTCTATTTATATGCTAATCTAATTCTCCTGGATTCCTTAAAAATGAATGAATGATGACCAAGCAATGCTTCGTTTGTTTTCTTAAATATTTAGTTAGCTTAGCCAAACAAGCCGGTCATTGGAAAAGAGCTTTCTTTTCCTAGGACGTTTTTAGCTAGTTTTTAGTACACTACATTTAAAGCCTAAAAACTAAATTTATGACTAATTTTTGAATGAACTGAATCTTGCTGCAGAGCTCACGCAAGCGCTCATTAGAAATATTAACAAAATAGCGCCATTATTGTAGTAAGTGAAAAACATCAACAACGCAACCAGCTAATCTAGCTCATTTCCCCTAAATTTAAGAAAATGAAAAGAACGATCGACCGCCAACTTAAAAAGTTAGTAAAGTAAGTTTTGAAATTAGAGTTTGAAATTTCATTTAAAAAAAAACGAGTTAGAAGAAGTTCAAACATTGATTCTGCGTAAGAATAATTCTTTTCAGATGAAGACAGGATTTTTATATTTTTTATAGACTAATTTTTTGAATTAAGTTCTGGTTACTCTTTTGTTACTGGATTTTGCTAGATTTTGTACTATAGAAAACATCGTCGGCCTCGAAACTTAGAAATGAAAACTTAGAAAAAAGCCAGAAATTTGAAATTTTAAAAAAATTTAAGAATTTAAAGCACTTTTTTTATCGCAAATTATTTTTTTAAATTAATTATGTTGGCAACTATTTAACTGTTTCTTTTAATTTTCGCTGGAATATTTCTATTCAAAACAGTGTCAACTGAATATTTTCCGAAGGAAATTTTTCCGCACGCGAGAGTTGAGTTTAATTAGGTATGAGTTAATTAGAGTTAATATTTTTTCTTAATTAGCTACACTAACCCAGTGGGAGAGTAACCTAAGGAACAAAATTAGTATTAAGCGTTACGTTATAATTAGTTAGCCTGGCAATTCATCCCTTCTTCTACGCTTTTCTCGCAAGCGGCAATTACTAATTAGTTTAATTACGAAGTATAATATAATTATGTAATTATTGGGTTAATCAACTTATTTTACAACTAATAATAGGGCAATGGCCTCCAATTATCTTTTTCACGTGGGATGTGAAGCCGGTTCCGTAAGACTTGTGGCTGTTCTAGCTCCGGTGATTTAATTGACAATTAGTTTTAATTGTAGTTAATTACTAAATTAAATGTATTTGCCTTACGCCACTGAACCATTAAGCACGTAGAATCGTGAATTATTTGTCAGATCAATGATAAGCGATCCCAAGAGAAAAAAAATGACGTAGAATTGTGACATTCTTAACATCAACATTCCTCAATTATAACTAAACTCCTACAAAATTTGAGCATGCTAAATTTCTAAAATCTTACCAATGGCGCAAAGTTGTGCATTTGTTGGAAAAAAATTGGTCTTCAAACTTCAAAAGTGTGTTATACGTTTTTTGGCCCTTTAAAAATTTGTCCGAATTTTGTTGAGTATATTCAAACAGTAAAAAATAAAAGCACATTATACATAGCCTTCCTTGAGTGAAGCGCATTACTGATTTTTCGAAAAGATTTAGTTAGATTACTAAATTTACTAAATTAATCGAGATGTTCACAAAAGCTTTGAAGTTTTGAAAGTTTGTTTCCGAATAACTACTCGGAAGTAACTTTTTGCAAATTTTTTACACCAACGGTATAGCCTAAAGTGTTTTATTTTAATCGAGATATTGGGGTGACTTTTAAGGTATATATCGCGAAACATAGCTCAATTTTCAAACAAAGTATTTTTGAGCGTTTTTTTAAGAGCTACAACGCGTGTGAGCCAACTAGCAAGAAACCAATGGATTCCAAAGGAAAGGAAAAGTAAATTTGTGTATTTGTATGCCCGTCTATTGAAAAAGTGCGAGGGGAAATGGTGAAGGAGTTTTGTGCAACATTTACGCATAAATAGGAAATAGTCCAAAGTACTGCCATAAAAATTCCTACAAGTATTAAGTAGATTCCGAGCTTAAAAAGAAACAAAACTTTCAAAAAGTGCAGGGCTTTGCGCCAATAAAAAAGTATTACAGATTTAATACCATAAAATGCTAATAAGACGCTTAGCTCGTTAACCCTTAGCTCTCAGGCTTCGGAATATTTGGAATGTATGGAGATTTTCTTAAACTTTTAGCAAACAAATGGTCGGTCCTCAAAAAATTTAAATCGGAAAAATTCAATTGATAGCCCAAAAACGATTCCTAATTAGTTTTTAGTTAATTGTAATTAACAATTAATGGAAATTTACATGTAATTGGGAGTTTGTATGTAATGTTGAACACGTTCATCGCAACTCAACACTTTACGTTGACATATTCGTACAAAAGTGAGCACTAACTAAACAAGCCCGTCCTAAATTCGGTATGCAACTAATTTTCTCTGCTGAGTTTTCAATTTTTATTTTGATTAATCAAACTGGTGTCTATCTTGAAAATAGTTCCGTAACCAAAAATCCGATATCTAAAAGTGCTCCATATGTGTTGTTTGAACTTGTTCTAGATTTCAATTTTTAAAAAATCAATGGTTTCACTTTTTACTAAAATCATCTAGGTTTGTCTTTGCTTTGAAGGAAAGGCATAAGGCATTTGGTTGAGCTTCTTTGGTAAGAGGCCCTAGCTAGCGCAGTGGTTAACACTCCCAACCTTACTTTTTGCCTTCCCACAATGTTCAAATTTTTCACGCCCTCACCTGACATTCTGTCACGGAAGGAAATTTGCAAAGAAAATAAATACAAATCAAACGGGATTCAGTTTATTGAAGTATGCCTTGTACAAAGCTTTTTAAAATCATCTGGCAAAACAGTTTCTAATTAGCTACTTAAAAAAAGCAATTGTGCTGCAGGAGCAAGAGCCCATCGCTTTCTAATTCCATGCAATTTTTCAAGGACTAAAACACTTATGACACAATTCCAAAGTCCAAAGAAACACTTCATTTAGCAACGGCAGAGTTTTATGGAGCAGTATTGGTGCCACCAGCTTTTTTTATTTGTCCAAAAATGTATTTTTTTTATTATTAATCCTCAGGATCTTGAGGTCAGGAATTTTTTTTTTCAACCTCAGCATTTATTTTTTTATATAAAAAAAAAGTTC
This sequence comes from Bilobella braunerae, assembly GCA_034694865.1. Classification (NCBI taxonomy): domain Eukaryota; kingdom Metazoa; phylum Arthropoda; class Collembola; order Poduromorpha; family Neanuridae; genus Bilobella; species Bilobella braunerae. The sequence continues at coordinate 7,797 of JAQFYP010002078.1, read as the reverse complement.
AAACTCTTTTTATTTATTTTGAGATTTAAAAAACAGTGTAAAAAAATAAAAAAAAAATCCTGAGGAGAAGAAAATTTCCTGACTTCAGGATTTCAAACTCAACCTCAGGAATTGTGGAAAAAGCGGACCGTCTTTTCCACTCACTCTCATGCACTGTTGCCGTTGTTGCCTATTCCAAATCTCACCAACGGCACCTTATCATGCGTTTGCATTGCCGGCGCCGGCTTCAAAAAAATTTCTATCAATTAGAAAATGTTCTAATGATTAAAACAATCAATTGCATTGTCATGAAAGCATAATTGATCCCACTGGTTTGTCCCATCACATCCTATTAGGTTAATATGACTAGATATGAATATGACAATACACCTGCCCCCTCCGTTCTTGATTTTTATCGCCTCCGATTAAAATCAAACTGTATGTTCAGAAAAAGTAGCTTGTCGAAAGTACTACTATTTCATTTACTTTAAATTATATATGCAATTTAAATATTTAAATGTTTACTATGCAAACATTAACAATTTTGTTTTGTACAATTAAAAACTTAAAGTGAGTGGGTTAAAAAACTTTTACACTTAACTACTCAAGGGCCTACCCCCAAAAGTAACGCAACTCATGTCCAAGGCGTTCTGTTGGGCTAATTGAGTTCTTCTAACTCGTGTTAAGCCTGTGTTGTTACTTTTTTGGTGGGCGTATGGGTACCCTTAAGTACCTGCACAGTCCTTAATGAAATATTTAGTATGCGCGAGAATAACGATGAGCTACTTTTTTTTCCAGTTAAATTCATCGATGATATAATTCTCATATGGTAAATAAAAGTACAACAATCAAGCAACATCTTTACGCCAGTAAATGATTTATATTTCCAAAAGCAAATAGAGTTCAAAACTTTTTTGGGTTAAAAACCCAGTAGTGGAATTCACGCACAAAAACGCAGCCTACTCTTTCTCTTACTTTTGCCAAAATTATATTTACGGCGAGTGAAATTTTATAGAAGTTTACATTGAGAATGTAATTTGAAAGAAAAACAAGTTTTTGCTCAAATTAGACGCTCGAGAAATGATAAACGTTTAAAGTGAAGAAAAATAAGCTGGTTTAGAAAAAGGAGGTTTCAAAATGCAGCCGCTTCACTGAACAATTTGTCATTTTCTAATATAAATTATCATGTCCTAAAGAAAGAATTATAATTTATTATACATTTTTTTGATGTGACGCTGCTGAATGTGGCGCTCCATCATTTTCATCATTCAGCATCATCCTCGTCTACATCTTCTAGATAAGGCGTTGATATTTTCAGCGGAGAGGCGACGTTCAATATCGTGCACGTAAACTTCGTATTGTCAAACGCATATAGTCCCTGCCCCCTGGTCCATGGTCAATAAGGTCGGAGAAAGGTCTCTTGTGCTCAGTGCTTTATTAGTTAGAAGTGCTTCTTAAGCTAGCCAACTAACAGATACTTTTGTGCTGAAAAGCTCACGGTATTTATACCGAATTCGCTAATGAGCCTTTGGTTAGCTCTAATCCGCCGCAAAAATTAATCAAAACCTCAATTTAGGAATGACGTTTTGACTCTAATGCTAAAGCATGTAGCAATGCAAATTGCCTACGTGACCTGATTAATTAAGGCTATTCCATATGCTAAACTCTGAGGGGTCATTCCTGGGTCATGGGTTAAGGGGTAGGTGACAAGGGGTAGGTGACAACCTCCTTCATACCGTTAACTACAGTGCGACCTGTAATTAATGATGATTAATCACAATTAATTTTAGTTAAAGTTACAATTACTTATAAAACAATTACCCTCCGTCGTTAGCGATGAACTACGAGCGATTCTTTCACATATTACAGAACGCAAAGGTACTCTTAACCTATTACACTTTCAAGTTTTCCTTTCACTTGCGTTTTGGATTATATGAACGACGCCAAGATCAGCAAAAGACAATTTTTAAATTTAAATTAATTTCTTTTTAATTAAATAGTATTGAACTTAACCTTACCTAAATAACCGATAACTAGATTTAAAAAAGGATTTGCAGAAAAATCTGTCGTGAGAGAACAATTCATTACTTAATTAATATTTTGTATTTTGCCTAAATCAAGCTAATCAGCTAATTGTACCACTGTAAGAGGCTAAAATAGCTTTCCACGTGGGATTTGCGGCCGTTTCCACTAAAGTTGTAGTTCCAGCGATTTAATTGACAATTTATTTTACCTGCAAGTAATTTACTAATTAATGCATCGGTGTTATGCCACTGAATCCCTGCTATTTCCAATGGCTGATAGAATTTAAATTTTTTCCAGTTTTCACTTTCACCGAGTGATATTAAGATGTTTAAAAACTTTCCTTTCTCTTACTTTTATAGTCTTAAAAAAGGCTCTGTACTTTTTACACCGTGGTTTTTAAGCTTTTTGCAAAAAAAAAAATATATGTAACGGCGACTGAAAGCGATTCGGTCTTGTGTTTACCTGAAAAAAATAATTTGGCAGAAAAGCAAGTTTTTTCTTAAATTTCGTAATACGCTCGATACATGATATCCTTTAATGCAGCACGTTTCTTGCAAATTGCCATTTTCTAAATCAAATGGTCATTTTCTAAAAAAAAAATATTCGTTAACTTAAAACGTTAAAACTTAGATTTCCAAACAATAAAAATACGGAACAAGGTAAATTAAGCCCCGTCTTAAGACGAGTTTGTTTTGCTAGTCGCTTACTTACACCGTACCATTTTTTTAACTCCTATAACACAATACCAAGATAACAAATTCTTCTAGGAATTGCAGAATTTTACGCTATTGAAAAATGATTATAAATTTAGTAATTTAATATTTTACTATGTTTAGCTTGAATATCCCTCTTTGATTTTGGGGTTTGAAATTTCTGAACTGATTAAGTTGTGCTGACACAGTACCTCAGTACAATGAGGATGGCCGATGATGCATGTACGGCCTAGAATTGCTGTTTGCTAAAATTACTAAATTTTAAAAAAGCTTCCATATACCGTGGATTTTTATTTCTGGTACTGTGGCAAACTTTCTAAGCAACCTTAGTTTATTAAAACCTGAATTTAAACCCGTAGTGAAAGCTTTGTTATTCCGTTGTTTCATAGTGACTTCAACTTTTCGGTACTTTGAATTTTTCGTACAACTTTGTTTACTATTTTTAAAATCGTTTTAAATTTTAAAGGCGAAAGAACCCTTCAAAAAAAAAGAGTTTTCAAATCAAACACTGTCTCTGAAATTCAAAACCTCAGGTGATGAAATTTGCGTGTGATTTACACCTCCTTACAGCGTAATTACCTTACTCCCCCGTTGAGTCACAGCACTCTTTCCAATAAGGAAATGACAAATAGCCTGAAATGACTATTTGACACATTTCTACTACCTTAGAACTACGGAGTCAAAGGTTTAGAACGATTTCCCAAGGTTTCGGATTGTTTTGTTTAAAAAGAAAATAAAAATTTCCAAGATTTAGAGGAACACAAAATTTTACGCATTTCGAAGATGTGCTCAATGCCACCGAGGACATTGCACTCGGCAATTAACTTCTATGCATTTTTTAACATAGTGCACAGATGTTTGTATGTACACACAATGTACTCTTTAGTCGTTAATAATGTACAGTGCATTTTTTAAATCATTCGTCGAACTTCAATGAAAAGAGACGCAACTGGAACAAATTTTTTTATGCAAGGCGTGGAAGTAATGCATAACCGAAACTAGGACTGTGGACTAAATGTAGAGAAATGTCCGTCAAAACTCAAACAACATTTTTTTTATAATGTTTATTAAAAACGGTGAAAGAAGCAGCGGTAACTCTTACTCCGACCTGGCACTTGTAACAGAGGACGAAAAAGAGCCCACTGGCGTTGCGACAATTGTTCTGCGTAAATTTCAAACAATACGACATCCAGCTCTCTGCGTACTCTCCATCCAACTCCTCTCTAAAAATAATAATTTGGAGATTCAGGTAGAACCCTTGATTTCCCGAGGGAAATATGCAAATCGAAACCCTTACCCCCTAATTGCTTTAATCACTAAATTACTAAATACATTACTAATTACCATACATTTGTATTCAAAGCAAATAGAAAAGTTAGCAATAAAAAACCCTAAAGTCAGTGTGTTTGCTAACTTAAACGTCTTCATCATTTTACATTGTTTTTGTAAGGCTTCGTTGCAACTCTCACTGGATTCTTAGAAAATATGCAATACAGTAGAATTTCGTTCACCTCATTCAACGTGGACGCTTGAAAACGACACAGTTTTTTCTTGAGCTAGAAACTTACTTCCCAGGAGGGTTTTAATTAAAAAATTTTTTTTAAATATTTTGGTTTTCAAACTCCTTTAATTTCGAGTATTATTTCAAATACAAAAAAGAAATCTCTGTATAAAATGCATCTTTTTATCTTTTTTTTTACGTCAAGCAAGCCCGTTCCTGAACCAGGGGGTTTTCCAGTAAGTTCTAGTACAAACTCTAGTACAGGATATCAATTCTAGGCATTTTGATTTTAATGTGCGTTCAGATCTAGTTTGGACCTCTAATTAAAAGAATTTAGGCTAAAATGGTTTTTTACGTGTGATTTGTTTCCGGTTCCATAATACTTTTTGCTTTTCAAGCTCCGGCGAATTAATTAACAATGTATTTGTAATTATCATTTATTACGAATTAATGCATCGAAGTTGCTCCACAGAATTATTGATATTTGCCAAGGCTGATCTAAAATTTCAGTTTGTAGCCGCAGACGAGAACGTCCTGACCTTTCACTTATTTTGCGGTCTTAAAAAATGCTCTGTACTTTTCACAGCATGGTTTCTAAGCTTTTTGCAAAAAATTTATTTAGGGCGGGCGAACGTGATTTGATCTTTTGCTTACATGGAGAAAGTAATTTGGCAGAAAAGCCAGTTTTTTTTTAGTTTTTGCTCAGATTAAGTACACGCTCGAGAAAGGATAAACGTTAAGGAATGAAAAGTTGTTTAGAAAAGCAGGTGGTTTCAAAATGTGACGCTTTTCTAAACCAAATTGTCATTTTCCATAAAAAAAAATCATTTTCTAAAAGAAAATTGTCATTTTTTAAACAACTGCTTGATGTGGCATACCAAGAGGATACGCTGCTGATTGTAATTTGCTCTGTGACACGTAACAGCAATCTAATTAGCAAACTAATCAAAGCAAGATTAGTTGAAATTGATCTTTTTGAAATCCTAAGTTGTTTCTGAAGAAAAAATAAGTTTCACATAAACTTATGTTTGAAACTTCTTCTAAATTTTTTTTAAGTCAAATTTCAAATTACAATTAGAAAATTTATTGCAAAATTAATTTTCTAAAGTGAAAATATTTGAGGATGGTAACTTAAAAAAAACAGCCGAAAACAAAATCGAAATCAAGTTCAAATAATTTTCAAAAATCGCTGCAGTAATTTTTGTACTTTTAGAATATCAAATTGTAAGCTCCGTGCGCGCGTGCGTGCGTAGCAATTGCACTACAGTTCTACAATTATCCTAGGAATGGCTTGTTTGACTGCTCTAAATAAATATAGAACCAAAAACATCCAGTTTTGGAAGGCAATTGTAGTATTAAAGATGGTACAGTTGCTAAACACGCACTCATGCACTGAGCACGCCATTTGTTAAAATTGTACAGAGAACGTAAATATAGGGTGATCCTCTGCTAGTTGAAAATTTGGAATTTCATTCTTTCGCCCGCAAATCGTCCAACTAGTAATGGAATTATGAAAATTATAAAATTATTGAAAATAAATTATATATCTTAAATTTGGAAGTTGACCAAACGGTGATAGAGAAAGTAATTTTTTGCTTTCTCCTTTCAAATCTTTTGAATTTTTTGGAACAAGGTTCACAAGACAATATTATCAAAAGACTTACAATCGGGTCTGAATTAACGGTTATTGTACAGAGTATTTTTTAACAAACGGGCCTAACCGCAACGAAAAATTTGCCATTTTTATGTATGCTTTGAAGACTCAAAATGGTTTAGACAGTTTTACGCCGTTCACAAATAACACAAACTGAGTATGCGTATGCGTAGTTTTACTACAAAGTAGTCGCGTTTAATTTTTGATGATTTTTTTGAATGCCTAACAAAAAGTTTTAAAAATTCTTTTCTGTTTTAAATACCTAACAAAAAGCTGTTTTTGAATGTCTCGAAAAACGTTAAACCGGTTTGTTCCGAGCGATTAAAAAAACTGCAAATAAATTCGGAGCTATTTGTAGGGGGCAATTGTATATGGCACAAAATGTCAACTCAATTCGCAATCATAAATTCCAGGACGTTGCGCCGTTAGAAAATTAATTAGAAATTTAGGACTGTGAATATTGCATGATTTTTAGTTCTCATGCTTCAAGTCCAATTAAGTTTTGAGATGTACAGAGACTTTCTTAAATTTTTAGATAAACAAATAAATAGGTGGCAATTAAAATCTTGGGACAAAATCCAAAAAGCGCGGCGGCCCCGAATTCCTGTTTTCTAAACAGGGTTCATTCTGCATTTAAGAAAGGACATATATACTGTAGGTTTTCGTCTCTTGGATTTTGGAGGACTTTCAAAACAGCTTGCAAAAAAAGCTAAAAACGGTAAAATTATTGAACTTTACAAGAAGCGTTAAGTGGTTTTTCATAGTTGTTTTGATTTGAGGTACTTTAAAATTATCTTCAAGCATTGTCTTAAATTTCAAACAATTGATTTAAATTTCAAAAAATGTTTTCAAAATTTTGCGTTTTCAGGTATAGCTCCAGATGCTGAAGAAGCAGCGCGGAACGCTGCGCCTCCCGGAAACGAAAGTTGTGTTAATTCACACGGCCAATATCTAAGAAATTTATTTTTGTGATTCACTCAGCGTTTACTGTGAAAGAATTTAGTTAATTGCTTAATGATAATTGTGATGTGAAATTAGTTAATTGATAATTAGCTAAATAATTAGCTCAATCAAGAGACTTATATTTTTTAAAGTACGGCTTGCAAACCTCTTGTGATGTAACTTTGTAAAACTAAATTAAAAACACATTTCATTTGATTATGAGAGAATTTCAAACCAAAAGAGCGCTGTTTACAAAAGGCCTTTATTTAGCAAATTCACGGTACTTTCTCGGTAGGTAGGAGTAGGTAGCTAGTGAGTAAGATCGGTTTCTCGGTGGTTGGAAAATTTGAAAATTAAAAATTTTGGAAAGTTCGACAAATTTGAAAGTAGGGAGCTCGAAATTTTTGAACATTGGAGCATAATTTGCTAATCGAACCACTAATTATAGGATAATATGCTAGTTCAGCTTTACACTTGGGATTTGTGGTCGGTTCCGTAAAACTTGTCCTTTTCAAGTTCCGGCGGTTAATTTGGCGATTAATTTGGTAATTAATGCATTTGGATTACGCCACTGAACTAAAAGCATTTTTTAAAAGCATGCGGAATGCGAAAACCAGTTTAGGTACGAAAGAATCTTTTTCCGAGTGTTCGATTTCGAAATTATAATTCTAAAATTTTCGAATTTAAAAAAGGATTATTTTTGTTTTCAATTTTGAAGTGAGCAAGTCAGCAAGCTGACTTTTCTATTACATTTGGTTTAAAAAAGGCTCTGTGCATTTCACATTTTAGTTTTTAACTTTTGAATAAATTAATAAGACGTGTGAAAGCCATTTGATCGTGTGTTTATACGGAGAAAGTAATTTGGCTGCAAAGGAATAAAAAATAAACGTTAAAGTGAGGGAGTAGGGTGTAGGGCAGTTGTTTAACCTCAAGATCCCCATGTTAAACCGATATGAGAAAAAACCCCTTTTTTCCACCCACCC
>JAQFYP010002077.1:0-13560 GCA_034694865.1 Bilobella braunerae | reverse complement strand
AATATTGTTCAATAGAAGTGCATTGGAAGGTCGAAATTTCTGTTTAGTAAGCAATTTTAATTTTATAGCTTCAAATCGCTTAAGACTAAGCATCCAGGAATGTTCATTGTCAACTCCTAGAGAAATTAGTTTATTGAAATTTTTTCAGAAGCCTCATGAACTTGAAGTTCGAAGGAGGCTGTCAGAAACCTTATATTAAATAAATAAATAATAATATGTATACACCGTCGTAGTACATTTTGTTGAATTGTGTGCTTACTTAAGAAGATGTTTCGAACCTTTTGCATTTATTTTTAATCTGCATTTTGTATTAGAGAATTGTAATTTATTGAGTAAATCGTAAACGCTGAGTGAGAATGCAAAGAGCTTTGGCAACTTTATGAACTTTTTAAAAATTTAGTTCAGTTCCAACTCTAACTTTTTAGTTTACAAATCCTCTAAAGAGAACATGTTTGATCCTAGATTTTAATCGTATTCAAAGTATTCTCCGTTGATTGTGTATTACATCCTATACGTAAATCTAGATGTAATGATAAACTGTGCCTGAACTGGATTCACTATTTATGATGCACCAACTGTTAAACTTTTTTTTTATGTAAAGATCAAGGTTCAATCTCAGCCGTTTACGCAAAGATAAAATCAAAGGTTAAATGAGACATGCATAAAGGCAGGTTAGTTTCTAAATATCAGTGAATTAAATCTAAATAAGAACGGATAGTTTTATCTGTAAAAATTTTCTGCAAAAGAAAGGCAAAGGTACAGCCAATCGGATCGTTGTATCTACTAGATCAACCTTTGATGCCCTTCACATGATTTTCAGAAACGCTATTTTAGACTCATAAATACTAGTAAGATTCCCAAAAAAATGATCATAACTTTGCTTTATCAGTCTTGCAAAAACAGGAATGTTGAAGCCCAAAAACGAGCACAAATGCCAAAACGACAAATCACATTGACACAAAATTTCCAAGTTGCAGCTTGGTAAGTACAAACATATAAAACAAACTATGAAAAGTATTTAATCAAGGTTTTTAACCAGGTAAACGTTTTCATCATTCCTTCATCATTTTCTCATTCATTGAAATCATTTCTTTCATATTTACCAACAGTACCCTCACTAAACTGCCTATAAGTTGAACTTACACAGTAATGCTATTAGTTGTTTTAGATTATGATGCTGATGATGAAGCTTGTACCGGCACTTTTGCTTTTTTTCTCATCCTGCTGCAGTTCCACCAATGTGACAAATCTGATTAATAATTATACAAACTGTATTATCAATATATTTGGACTCCAACGTGATATTTTTGTTCATCCTTGGCCAACTATTCCACTAATATTTCGTACATCGGCAAGTTCTGCTCAGGAGATTTTCTCATATCCCGGTAACATTAAAAAACGGCAACTTAACTTGCTTTGCTACATTTGTACTTTACCAACCCAAAGACAAAACCATCAAATTCAGTCTTTATGGCCATTTTTACAAGTATATAAGCAATGATGTTAAGAAGGCAGTGTACCACGACAAAACCACTATGGGTCTGCATCACTATTTTCATGTTATTACCAACCAAGACGTAGAATTCAAGAAATAAATCGCCAAAAACTATAGAAAAAATTGGTTTGTTGCCGATTTCCCAGGAGCTCCACTTCTATATGCAGGCGGAGGCTCTCTGGGAACAGAAGTCGGCCGTGTTGGTACAGTAGTTACGTTCATGCTATCCATGTTCCAAGGTCTTTATATTTTAGTACAGGCAAACCCGTTGGATGTCAAAAATTTTAAACTAGAACTTCTGGAGCGATACGATCACAATCGTAATTACTTGAAACGCGTAAATTTTACGTTACCACCGGGCGTCAATCAGTCATCTTATATCGACAACTTACGAACCGGTGAGTACGCAGGTGACGGATCGGGTAAATTGCGTTTCAAATACAAGGGTTTTACGTACTAAAAACTTCTAGGTATTTATACAGAATCGACCCATCAGACGCCGTAAACTTTTCTTTTTGGCGAGACAATGAACGCAGGTAAAAGTAAGGTGGTAGAAGTGGATCGCTTTAATCCAACTAATCTTTCCGTAGCTCCGTCATCATTTGCTGTATTAATTAGCAAAGAATACTACACTTTTGCAACTTGCGAGGGCATTAACCACTACCTCAAACTAGAATTTTTTTCACGACCTTATGACGTACCGACTTGGGTTTCAACGCTCCTATTTTCGGTAGTAGTTATCCCTTGCAATATACTCTTGACATATGCTTTGATACTGTCGTGCGAAACACATCGTAACATTTTACAAAAACTTAAAGCCGCATACTTGGAGCTCATACATTTCAATGTTCTTATGCTTATTGAAATTGGAGGGTCTGTACCTTACATGCAAGAAATTTCAAGCGTTGCAAAAACCTTTCGATTTGTGCTCTTACCTTAGGCTCATATGATTGTAGTTCTCGTGCAAGCCTACAAGGGCTTGATTGTAACGGAGTTAACAGCCCCAAGAGTAGGGTTTATGAAATATGAAAAATTTAACGAGACGGAAGGTTTTACGTTTGTAACTAGAGCAGAATTCATGGAAGTTGTGCAAGATCCAACGCAGGGGCCCTATTTATGCCGTAATTTACAATGTTTGCGGTAAGTGCCGGAAATGTGATCGGAGGGAAATGATTGACGAGGACAGCGAAATTGATTTTTCAATGAATATGCAAAGAGCAGAGGAAGGCCAATTCTTGAAAAGGGAAAAGAAAAAATTCCGTAAAATACGGGAAGTTCATTTTATGGAATCTATGCTCCAAGGTAGTACAAATACTCCGCAGGTCATGATGGCTGCGGGTGTATTTCTACACTTTTTGGAAATTCACATGCAAATGAGGACATTGAAGGATTGATGGGCATTATGCCGAAGTTGTGCATCGGCTTAAAAGCTTTAGCTTGACAAAAGTGCGCAAACTGGATTATGGATCCTGTTCACTGGAATTGGAATCGCCACAGTGAATATCTGAACAGAAATTATAAAAGTACACACCATAGAATGCATTCCAGGAAGAAGTGGAGAACTGCACAAACGCCCTACTGTATCAAATTTCTGTAAATCCGTTATTTGTTGTGTTACTGGTTTGTAAATGGAAATGGCGTGAAATTTAAGTTGAAATGAACGTGACTCATTTAGACAACTGTCTTAAAAGAGAGGAAAAAGTTCTGATTCAACGTCAGTTTTTGAAGGCAAAAAACTGTAGTCCGATATCTTCTAAATACATATTTTAAAAATTGCACTTTATAATTTTACGCGTAGACATTATCACTGGATGCAATTCTTACGTGGTGATTAAATTACGTAAATAATTAATAAAAGTTTTTAATCCTGGAACCCGCATACTTAACCTTTTTTTTATATCCTTATCAATCTAAACGTTTGCAACTAATTAATCTTTAGAGAGTTGAAGTTCTCACTAAAAATAGAAAACTGTAAGTTGTAATTAAGATAGCCTGTCATGTGACATAAGGATATAAAAATTAGATTTATCTTGTTCTTGGATTGGTTTTAGCACTAAATCAACTTCTCGTTCGACACTTGTTCGGTTGGCTCCGTTACCTCCAGATTTCCGGAAATGGTGGGATGGCCTTTGGAAGGCAAGAGTAACGCTGAGTGCTAAAAGGTTTTCTTGTAACCTAACTTCTCGCAAATATGAACAACTCCTAAGAATTGTTGACATTCTTTACTTGTACAAATGTTACAAACGTTTGTTTTTTGTATGAAATACCACGTTGTTTATTTGTTTGGGACGATCTGAGGCCAATTGCGTAAGGGTCATTGGTATATGTGTGAACGGATCCGATCTGGTGCGACGTCTTGTCTTCATTACTGGGTCTGGTTTTCAGATGTCTACAACTTGTGTAAATGCTATTACAAGCGTTGCAACCTTAGTGTTGTGATCTTTAACGCGCTATTGTCGAAGAATTGTATGCTACCGGTATGCTATGTCCATAGTGTTGTTGATGGCACTTGAATACTCATACTTTATGCAAGTCAATTAAGCATTAGGCTTTACCTTAACATATCAAATTTTTAGCTCCATTAACTCCAATTCCTAAATGTCTGGGTTTAAAACATTTTAAAACAATACAGAATAATGAAAAGTACAAGCAACCTACGATCCTATGATACAATGCTCGATTGACTGTCTAGAATCCAATCAGCAGAGTTACGACGTTCTTCAGCACAATATCGCCCAAAATGGTCAAAACATAGTCATTTGAGTTGAGCAGAAAATGGCTTCCGACACGAACCGTAATTGGGCGTCTCGATTTCCAGAAGCGTTTCTTGTAGGGATTTGAAAATGTGGCGTTAAGCGCTGAAAAGCAATACTTTTTGGATAAAATATGACATGCTACCGACATTTTGACAGCGATTTTCACGGTATAAGACATCGTCACGAAGGCACCAAATACTATTACAAATAGCACATAAAAAGTCGAAATGCTGAAGGTAAACAAAATGTACAATTGAAACACAAGAACGGTGTACGTGAGGTACAAAACTGCTTCAAGTACTCCAGAAAAAGCATGATGGGCAATTATATTCCATACTTCAAAAGTCATGTAAGTAAGTTCAAATTTTCGTTCAAGCCTAGGTACTTCCGATATAAATTTTCTGTTAATGGTCAAAATTAGACTAAAAAATTGCTTAATTAGGTGTCGCTCATGCAACTTCAATTTATAACTTACTGCAATTTCAATATCCACATCTGAAGAATGTTTACACACTGCAATGTCGAATTTGCAAATAAGACCAATGCAAATACACCATACACCGCTGCCACGCACCAAACTTCTATGGTGATCATAAGAACGCAATTTATCACCCATGGATTCAGCGGAAAGTGTAGTGTTTTTAGTAAAAATTCGAATGTCACATAAACATGATTTGAAATGTCATTATTTGTTCCATAAATCAGCATTGCAAACGGTAGTAGGGTTATGCGCAAACATTTAAAGCCCATGTTAAGCACCAATAGCAGAAATTCGCAATCATCTTTATTCGAGTATGGTGAGACTCCATGGGTTTTATCTGAATTTTTATAAATTTTACTAAACAAACTTTATTTCAAATTTCTTTTAGCGAGACAAGTAGTTTTGTGACTTCTTTTAATCTCATTCTTCTTTCCATATCTCATCGTATTACTGATATTAATTACATTATATAAAACAAAGTTGGCTGTGGTTGGTGAGTGGTCAGCCATCAACTTCACCGGTTTTTTTTCTATCACTTTCAACATGAGACCCTATGGCCTAATGTACCTTGCAGTAGGTTTCGAGTTTCTAGTCACAACATTTATTTTTTAAAGTATGTTTTTCAAACATGCTGAAGACCGTCTCAATCTCAATTTTTAGTACCAAAACGTTGATCCAATTTGATAATTGTGATTAGCAATTTTGTTTAATCAAATAAATAATTTTTAATTTGAAACGGAGGTAAAGAAAATTATTTTAAAGGGCCCTGAAGCTAACTGTTAACTCCTAATAGCTTGACAACGATTGAAAATCAGTTAATTGAGCTTAAGATTTAACAATCAACTTTTAAATATTGAGTATCACATGGGATCGGGGGTTTATAAGTACGCTGAAACTAACCACGCCATTTAAATGACTCAAGAACTATTTCTGATTAGTTAATTGTAATTATTGTGAAAACTTCATTATTTAATGTATTTAAATTAATTTTTTTAATTGCTAATCCAACTATTAGTATCACCAACTCTGTACTCAAAAAATTAGATTGATATGGTCTTCAGCAATTTCCAAAAACATATTTTAAAAATAAGCAAAAAAAAAATGATTTCGGTGTGACTCGAACACGCGATGCTCGAGTGTACAGCAAGGTGTATCACCATTAGGCCATAGATCGCTTGTTATAATCGACAGGGAAAAAACTCTCGGTGAAGTTGATGCTTGACTACTCACCAACCACCGAAAACTTCGTCTTATATAATGTAAGTGTACATGTCCATATATTTACATTACGTCACGTATTGTACAATAAAATGGGCTTATAAATAAATAAAAATTACATCAATAAACCAAAGTTTGCACTCGTTCACAAACTCAACTAAGAATGTTGAGGACGTTTTAGCCAAAAAAAAAAGCTTAAGAGAAAACGCTGGCCTCACTCTGTAAGAAATACACTTTGAGGTCAAATGATAACAGTCAAATTTTTGTGGTATCGTCGGGAACATTTTATTTCCCAATTGGGTCGTATCTCTGACTTGTTTCATTTACTATTTTATTACTTAACACTATTTTTATTACAAAAAGGATTGTTTTAAATTGAAAACAATTAACTGTTACAATTTCTTACGTGAGTGTCTCAGAACAGAATCGGTATACAATAACACTGACAGAATTTCGTCCATATATATGAGATACCAGCATTGTGCCACGACGAGGAGCGTTGAAAGCGACATCGCGCTTAAAGTATAGACGCGTAGTGCATAACTCGTAGTTAGAGGAATTGAAATTGGGAACAAGCCATAAGTCACCGTAATCAATATAAATAATGCAACAGCTGCAACGCATTTAGTTTGTAGTTGACTTTGAAGAGGGACAACTTCGTGGAATTTGCCATTCTTTACAACTTGGAATCCATAACTCTTCCAATAACATCCCGCATCATACGTCAATTGCATATACATCAGGCTTCGTTTTGAAAGCATAACTAAATTATTCCCGCGTTCTTAGAAAATTCAATTTGTTTTCTGATTGTCAAATCTGAATACAAATTGGCAAAATTTCAGAAATGACGCTTCCTTTCGATGACGCTGACCGTTGACGATGTTAACGGTCTCAACGGTCTATATAAGTACTGACACTAGGGAAGGCGTGTATGAAGGAGTACTTCAACCGCTTTACTGAAATATCTTTTCTGACCAATTCATCAAACAGATAGACCAATAACATTAAAATAATAATAACCGACATAAAAGCTTCGGTACAAACTCCATGCTGCAATAAAATCTCAAATTTTACTATTTCTGGGCTAGTTTGTGGCAGTTATGTATAACGAGAGTTCAATAATTATCAATAGTTAACAATGTTTTTCTATGTAAGGCGCGCCAAGATGAAAACAAATACAAGAGTATAGGCACATGTTTAGAACGTTTAAAATTAACAAATTCCGTAAATAATTGGGTAACAAAAATTATCAAAATCAAAATTTCAACTTTTTAAGATACTTTTCCCATTCAATAATTGAGTAGGCAAAACTACAGCAAGTTCATTAGTCCTAATAAACCAACTAAGCTCACAAATTTTTTGAAGAAATTTTCCTTTCTCAATTTGACACTAATCAAATTAAATTATAACAACAGTTTTGCCTTTTATATTCCTAATAGAAAAATAATCAATGAAACTTACTAATTAGTACTAATTATTAATTTGTGACTCGATTATCACGGGTTTGAGTCACACCAAGATCTTTGATTTTTACTTTTGTTTTTAAATTAAAGTTGCTTTTCGAAATTGTTGAAGACCATCCGAATAAAATTTTTTGAGTTAAAAAATTTTTTATCCAATTTGTTAAATGTGATTAGCAATTACAAAAATTAATTTAAATTAATATAAATATTAAATTTTTATTTTGAAATGAGGAAAGGATAAATATTTTAAAGTGAGGCTTACTTGAAACTCATAATAGCTTAACAACAATTTCAAATTATTGCGATTAAAATTTAACAATCATTTCTTAAATATTGAGTCTTACATTCGCTCGGGGGTTTATAAGTACGTTGAAGCTAGCCATGCCCTTTAGATGACTCAAAAATATTTTGGCTAATATTTAAAGTTTCATACGTGTACCAATTTTTCTATTAATTTTCATCTAGACGATGCGCCCGGACATAAAATCTGATTAATTATTTAACGTTGTACAACCCTCAATATACACAACTGAATCAAACAAACACACAAATAAAGAAATTTGAGGTGTACCTAATTCAAATTTGCATGTCGTTTGCCCTTTAATTTTTTATGGACATGTCGGTTAGTAACATACTTTCTATAACCAGGCATAACAGTGTCGCATGGTTCTATTTCCTTGATAAAACGGGTAAAAATCAAATTAACAGAAAGCGGTTGAAAGACTCCTTCATTCATAGCTAAATACTAGTGCCTATATAAAAATAAAGACCGTTTTCTTCAAGGAAGCGTCATTTCTAAAATTGTGTGAATTTGTATGCTACGTATCCTACGAGGAATACACTACGCGTCTTTATTATGGGCGTGCTATCCCTTTTATTGCTTCTCATAGTTGTATAGCTGCTCAAAATATGGATATAAATTTTGTCATTATGTTGCTATACCAATTCCATTCTGAGACACTAACGTAAAGTATTGTAACAGATTTCAATTTAATTTTTAGAAATATACACATTGTGCGTTTTGATAGGAAATTATTTTTTGTTTGAAATATGCTGATAGTCAATAAAACAAGTACCTAGACTAGAAGGAGGAAATTCACAGCACAGTGTAACATCCTAGCCTGATACCCTAATTCAGAGATTCGACCAGTTTAGTAAATAACTTATTCCAATAGTAAACAATTTATGCAATAAAAATTTGTTCGTTTTCAATGCATTTGACCTCAAAGCTTTTTCTTTGCAGAATGAGGCCAGGCGTTGCATTTTCTCTTAACCTATTTTTGGCTAAAACTTCCACAACTCAATTTTGATCGGAGTTTGACGTTAAACCACCCCATTTACAGGTAAAATTTTGCGCCTGCTAAATTTTTCAGTCATCGATGTCAGACAGATACACGAACGATTTTACAGTATAAATAACCTAAGACTGGTAGTAAAATCGAGATTTTAACTCGTCCTCTCTTGTGCATTGGTTTGATTGGCTAGTATAAATTCGGAGCATTCAATTGTCAATAAAGCAATTTGAACAGAACTCGGGGAGCATACGATTACCATAATATTGTCACAATACTAATATTGTAATAGCTTAAGTACAAGTTGTAGCTATGTTAGCTGTTATGAAGTTGTGGTAGAACTATTTCAAGCATTGCACTTGCAAAACTAAAACCAATAAGTATATGTTAATATACAGGGTGAACACAACATACAAATTCAGGATATAATAAACTTTGTTATAATGCAGGTTTAGTATAAATAATATATGTAAACAAAATATATAAAAAATAAATTTTTATGTCAACTGATCTGTCGACGAGACAATTAATGTTATTTTGTGTTTTCTCTTGTTACAAATCTTTGCTAAAAGAATACTCAATATTTGCTTAGCTAGTGATCAGGCATGGCTTTTATCAACCTAATGCAACGCCAGCATGTACATTGAACTTGTATAAAACAATCTTTTTCTGGAATAGAATATAATTAAAATAGCGACACAAGAAACTTCTCAATTTGAATTGACACAAAATGATATGTGTCTCAAAGAAGATCCAGCAATTTGTCATTTAAATCTAATTTCAAAAGAAACATTTGTTTAAGTACTTTTTGTTAGAATTAATGGTGTATATTTTTTATTTTTGTAGCAATACCACAATTTATTAATGTTAAACTGCAAAAATTTCAATAATCACTTAATAGTTTAGAGTGCATCGGAAAATTTTTACAATGCTTAGGAAAGTATACACAAAACAAGTTCCACTTATACTGGTTTGAATTTACATTGTTTGACACTAAAAATACTTGACAAATGTATTGAAAACATTCTAAAAAATAAAATTTAGCTAATACAATTATTGTGTTTTGTTGTGTTCAAACTTTATTTTGTACTATATTGCATCTTTACTTTTATTTCCTCAAAATGGATCCAACACTTGTATCTTAGATTTGCTTGTTTTTGCTAAGGTTTGTTGATAAATAGGGTTGTAAACTTGACACTAGCGCAAAGCGGATGGCCACCATGAAAATAAGGGTGGGGAAAGGGTGCAAGAACAGAGAATAATACCTAAATTATACAATTTGAAATGCGCAGAAGCTACCTTATTCACGTCCTAGAACAAACTATTCACAACAATTAACAGTTTGAGTTAAAATAGTTCCGTATTTTACAAATTTAATGGCGCTGATTTAAATGAACCAATAAAATGGTAATAATTTATATTAACAGAGTTTATATTTAACTTTTGTTCTTTTTATCGGTTTCTTGACTATAGTACCATGCTGGAAAGTCTTTAGACAAACCGTGCAAAAACTCATGTTATGACGTTCCAAAATCAGCAAATAAATGACTAGCATCTCCTGTAATGTCAACGAAGTTTCACAACTATATTAATGCAATATATATTTGCAATTTTCGATAAATTTTCGGGGAGGTTACAACAAGAAACGCGGAGGGATTACTAGAAAATTAAAGTTGTTTCTTATAAGTGTGACCGAAATATGCCCTTTTAGCGCATGCTCGGCGTGAGCCTCACTAACCTAACCCCTCTTATCTCCTTCTTGCAAACATACAAACATGCATACAAATTTTGAGTAAAATACCTAATAATAATACTTAATAATAATAATTTGATTTATGATAATAAGTATAATTAATAATAATGTAATAATGTATAATTTATCTTGTGGTGTGTTTTTACCGATTGAATCCTGAACTGAAAAATACGGGTTTGGAAATCCGAATCCATCAAAAATTAGGATTTAAATCCGGTTTTACAATTTTTACAAACATTGTTTTATTAAAAACGGTTTCTGGTAAAATAAAATTTTTCAAGGTCAAGCTTTTTCAGCTTCAGGGCCCCATAGTATTTTGTAAAAACTACAAGGAATCTATAATCCTGGGTAAAATGATTTTCTTTGTAAAGTTCTGTTTAATTAGAAATAAATATGTAGTTAGGTGTTACATTATTAAACATTATCGATGTTATAGGGAGCATTATGCCTATTATCAATAATTTGTCGAAATTTTAACGTATATTGTGCATGCAAAAAGTATCCGCGCTATTCCGTAATAATAAGAGAAATTGTTGAATTGTTAAATTGTTTTTTTGGGGACTTCCTCGACAAACTTAAACTTATTAATGAACAGACAACAGAAGTTGTAAAGTGCAACGAAACCAATAATACTGTCTATATTGTCTTGTCTAGATATTTTTATTTATTATTTTATTACTCTTTTTATTTTGAAAATAGTTCCCCTGCAGCTCTAAAAGGGATAGAATAATGTATGCTGAGATTTCAATGTTTGGAAATTTAGACATTTGACCGAGGTAAAACCCAAGCAATTTTTTATCGGAGTATAGCCCTAATTTACCACAAATACCAAACAAATTGATTTTAAAATTACGGTTATTGTATCCGCAGTGCTTTTACAGGTATTGATGCATGACGGACGGAAAGAAAGTAAACATTATCGGAGACAACTTCCGTGATCACTGAAACAATTCTTAGCCATAAGAATGCTATTAAGCGTAAAGAAAAGTTTTGTGACCAGCAGTTTTATAGTATAGATATTGGGTTTTTATACAAACATAGGTGTACAACAAATATTTTTTTAAATTTTACAAAAGAAATAACGTATTGGGGCGCACAGCTCAAAAAGTGAGACTAGCTTCTAAAACTTCATCACCCTTACTGGCTTTTTGTAATAGGTAACAATTAAAAAAGCAATAAAAATCTTTCTCATAAATCAATAATTTAATAATACACTGAAAAGGGATTTAACAAAATACAATGAAATGTCTCAAATAAGATCCAACAGTTTGGCTTTTACATCTGTCTTCTTAAAAGAATCGATTTGTCAAAAGGATTCGTTTTTACTAAAAACTTGTATGATTGCTTTGTTTTTCCGAAGTACTTGTGGTAATTTTTTATTTTTCAAGTAATAACCTGTTTTCTAATGTAAAACGATAAAACTTTAAATAATCACTTACAAGTGTACATTACAAGGACATGTTTTACAATTCTCAAAGACAATTCACACTAACACTAATTTGAATTTGTATTGTTTGACACTAACCGAAACAACTCGAGGAAATAATGTTCCATAGAATAAGGATTCATTAATTGGATTATAGTTATGTTCGTTACTTTTTCCGTACTCTGCCTATTGCAAAATTGCATATTGCAAGTATAACTTGTTCTGTATTTCCTCAAAATGCATATAACACTTGCATTACACATTTGCTTGTTCTTGCTTGTTTTTGTTGACCCTGCTAAGGTTTGACAAGAAATATGAATTACATAAAGTAACCGTGAATAATTCACAGTTTATTTACAAGCCCAAAATGAAGCAACAGATAATTACTTGAGTGACTATTGATTCATAAGAAGAGTTCCCAGTTTGAAATGCCTACCGTTCAAAACGCAGAATTAGAAAATGGCGGTAATATAATTGTTTACGACTGTTTAGTTGGATCTCAACATCAACACTTATCTGAGAGTGCACACGATGTAATTAATCACTTATAAACCAAATACTGAGATTATAATTTGAACATTCAAAATGGTGCACATTTCTTGAATTGCTTGAAAAAATGCTGACTATTCTGGCTTAGTTTATGAAGAACGGAGAAAGCTATCGGGCAGTACAAATTCAGACAATTTGAAAAATGCCTCACGACCAAACACGCAGGAACAGAAAATAATACCCCTATTATACAATGGGAGTGCCCAGGCGCTTCCTTGTCCACGACCCACGACTTTTCACCAAAGTGGACAGTGTGAGTTAAAATTCATTCCGTATTTTGAAAATTTAAAGACACAGATTTGAATGAACAATTAGTTACAGTATTATTTATATTACGAGTTTATATTCAAGATTTGTTCTTGTTATTTGCGTCTTGACTATAGTCGAATGGTTCCATGTCATTAGGTCAAAACAAAGAGGCCAAAAGCAATGACGTCAAAAACAAAGACGTCTAAACAAAGAGCTCAAAAGTACACAGAGGTCAAAAATAAAGACGTCAAAAACTAAAAAGTGTAAAAGCTACAATATAAGTAACTAAAAGCATCCCTTAAAAATATCTTATAATTCAAAATGTAATTTAAAAAAAATTATACGTTCAAATAACTCTATTTAAACAAAACTGGATTCAAGAGACTAATACTAACTATTTGTCTATGTACTGAAATCGGAAGCCAGAAACTCAACTTCAAGCTTTAGCTTAGTGGCTAACGCTATCAGTAGTACGGCCACTGCGGTGAGTTCGATTCTCAGAATTTGTGTATTTTTTTTGTGTAAATTTTCGCTTCAAAATATGTTCAAAATTTCTTAAAAAATCTGCATTTCTAAAAAAAAATTAAAATTAAAAATTAGAAAATTGAAATTCTTAATTTCTTAATTCTTAATTCAAAATTTTGAAGTTTTTTTAAACAGCCTTGATTATTTAGAATTTTATTGATTTTTACTTCTAAACAAATTGGAAACAAATTTTGTTATTTTTTTTTAATTGAATTGTTCAGTTTCCCGCATTGTTAAATTAATATGACACAACAACAACAACATTTAATACCGAGCCAGACCCCTTCGGCAGCTTTAAACAGATTATAGGGGTAAACAGAGGCGGAGTGCAGTGGAGCCTCTGTGAACCTCCT
>JAQFYP010002076.1:0-13567 GCA_034694865.1 Bilobella braunerae | reverse complement strand
ACACGCGCGCCCACGGCGTAAAAAAGTCGTGCGCCGCGCCGCTCCTCGCGTAGGTCGGGTCGTGAAGACGGAAAACCGTGACAGAGTCGAGAACGGCGCCGCGGAAGTGACCACCGTCCTCTTTGTATCCAACGAGTGTAACCTATTAAACAAAAATATAAACAATTGGAGTATAAAGAATTCTAAACAATTGAAGTAAACAATTTGAGTGAGTATAAACAAAATAAGAAAAACGAACGAAAAAAAGAAATCAAAAGAAGAAGAAAAAGCTAAGTCTTTACACTTTCTTTTCAATTTTAAAAACAAAATGTAACAAAATTTTGAAAAAAAAAATCTAACAAAATTTAAAAAAAATCTAACAAAATTTAAAAAAAAATCTAAAAAAATTAAAAAAAAATCTAACAAAATTTAAAAAAAAATCTAACAAAATTTAAAAAAAATCTAACAAAATTTAAAAAAAAATCTAACAAAATTAAAAAAAAAATCTAACAAAATTTAAAAAAAAATCTAAAAAAAAGACTTAAAATAATACGTTTTCGAATTTTATTTTTGAAAAATGAAAACAAAAGTTACGCTCTGTAAGGCCCTGAAGGGGTTCCCTTGAAATGGGCGCAAGGGAAGACCGGTGCTCCAGGCGAGCTCAAGCGTTTCCAGGGCAGCGAGCGGTGGAAGGTCAAGGTCAAGGTGAGGTGACCTGGACATGATGGTCAGGGCCTTGAGGTGCCGTTGGCCATGGACAAGGATCCCGTTGATGAGGCCCTGGACCTCTGGCACCTGGGCAAGCGTCAGGACGAAGTTCAAAACGACTTCCGTCAGCCGAACATTGGTCCACTCGTGCAGCCTCGCGGAAATCTCCATCAAAATTTCCAAAACCGCTCCGTAGCTCCAGCTCGTGACCTTCAGCCTCAGCAAAAATGTCGGAATCGCTCGGAGGCGTTCGGGAAACGGCCAAAACGGCTCGGCCAATGACGAGTCGAGAATGAGCGCCGCTTCGAAAATCCTCAAATTCGGCGCTGCGCCGACGAGCGCCTCAGCGAATCCTCCAAAGCCCTCCTCATAGTACTGGAAGGGGAGGCGCAGGGTCGCGAGGTTGGGCAAGGAGAGCGGTGGAGCGGCGCAGAAGTCCTCAAGGGTCCCTTCGATGCTAAGGGCCCTTAGATTCGGAAGAACTGAAAATATTTAGAAACAAAACTTTTTTTTAGAAAAAGCTTACAAAAATTAAAGAAAAGGTTAAAAACTAAAAAAGCTTAAACAACTTTAAAAAAGCTTACAAAACTTAAAGAAAAGGTTAAAAACTAAAAAAGCTTAAACAACTTTAAAAAAGCTTACCAAACTTAAAGAAAAGCTTTAAAAACTTTTTTTTAAAAGGTTAAAGAAATTGAAAAAAGCTTAAAAAAAGTTGTAGCTTCCTGGATTCGAACCCTCGCTCTTCACAACTTGAAGAGAAGTCTTAACCACCAGGCTCAACGTACCTGCCGAGTCCAAGGCGGCGAGAAATTTCCGGAAGTTGTCGGGAGAGAGGGGCGCATCAATGTCGAGCTGAACACGAACGTCCATGATGGAGGCGGCGCACGTGCGCAAGAGGCGCACAGCCGCTCCCACGACCTTGATGTCCAGCATCGTGACGCATAAGTTCCTGTAGCAATCGTTTTGAAAGGCTTCGTACATTTTGGCCAATTGGTTCATGCCCTTGACCGTGGAGACACGGAGGCGCAGGAACGGCGTTGTGACGTGACTCCAACGGCGTGACACAAGGCGACAGGACAGGAAAGTCTCCTTGTCATGGACAAGAGACAGGATCTTGTCCAAAACCTATTTAGGACATATGTTCATTAATTGGACAAAAATTTAACTTACTGAAAACTAAACACGAACAACAAACTAACTGAACCAACTTAATTGATGAGTTACCTCAATTGGCAATGACTCCATTTTCCTCGGTAACTTAATTGAACCCAATTAAAGTTAACTTAGAATTGTGCTTTAACGATTAACTTTAATTAGAAAAACTAACAAATGTTTTACTTTGTTCACTAAAAAAGTAAACATTTGAGTCTCGTGCCAGCCGATTCAATTCGGTCTCACTACAAGTCCCCGAATATCGGAAAACCAATTTGGGCAAAATTTCCAACAAAAATTCAAATGAGCTTAAAGTCAAGTCATTTTATTATAAGAAAAAAAGAACAATACAACAAAGTTCGGAACTCAAGTGCATTAAATGCAAAGTTAATTGAGCCCAACATAATTAGTTTTAAATATTTAAAGTTGATTGTAATTAAACGTGCAAACTATATTTAATTACTATAAATATTTAAAGGTCCAAAATACAAATCAGTTTAAATGGAGTTTGCGTCCATTTCGCCAGGTGACGTTGAGCGAAGTGTCACGTGATGAGCAGCGATTTTCTCCTGCACGGCTTTCGAAAGCTAAAATTAAAACAAGTTTTTCAAATTAAAAAAAAAACTTCAAAAAATCTCATTTTTTAAAAATTTATTTTAAACTCACTTTTTTAGAGCAAATCGTGAGGACATCCAACGGCTTCATTCGTAGCAAAACTCCAATTGCAAAAGCATCATCAATCGGATAGTCGAAGTGGAAGTTTTGAAGGTCTGAAATTTTGTTTAAAAAAAAACAAATTGTAAATCCTAAAAACTTTTGTTTTTTTGAAATTTTGAAAAAAATTTCAGTCGTTTTTAAATATTAATGAAAAAAATGAAGTAAAATTGAACCTTGTAAATTGACAATGGATGGGCGCCGAAGCGCCTCCTTTTGCGCCCAATACGCCTCCTCATCGTGCGCCGCCTCTGCGCCTTTCACGACTCCTTTCAAATTGTCAAATCCCGAGAAAACGTCGCCGACGCGTCGGTTGCGCTCGGGAAGGATCGCTTTAACTCGTCGGTTCCGCTTGAGGGCTGCGCCGAGTCGGTACGCAACCGACTTGAGAGTGGGCATGCGCATGTGCGCCAGGAGGAATTCGACCAATCCGAAGTCGAGCCAGCACTCCGTGGTGGTGGGGAGGGGCATGCCTCGGTATTGGTCGAGGATCTGTTGGGGGTAGACCACGCCCTCAATCCCCCTGAAGTGCGCCTCGTTCACGAGCACAAAGTGTTCCAGGTTCGGAAACACGAGCGCCCACGGCGTAAAAAAGTCCTGCGCCGCGCCGCCAGTGACGTAGCACGACGGTTCGTACAGGCGGAAAACCTTGACAGAGTCGAGAACGGCGCCGCGGAAGTGACGACTCTCCTCTTGGTACCGAACGAGTGTAACCTAAACGTAAACAATTGTAGTGTAAATAATGATAAACAATTGGAATATAAACAATAATAACCAATATGAGTATAAACAAAATAAAAACGGAAACAATCAGAAAAAGTAAAAAAAAAAACACAACTAAAATCCTTCAACTTACTCTTAAATTTCAATCCTGTAACCACAATCTAAAAAAATTTTTTAAACAAAATCTACCAACATTTGTAAAAACAAAATCTACCAAAATTTGAAAAACAAAATCGACCAAAATTTTAAAATCAAAATCGACCAAAATTTGAAAAACCTTAAATTAAATTTAAGGTTTAAGGTTAACCTTAAATCACTTAAAAAAAATCTAAAAAAAAATCTCCACAGTAATTCTCTTATTTTTCTTTGCGTCCATTCGTAGCAAATGCACTTCAAAACTGCAATTACATTCCAAAAATACGATTGCACTTCAAAATAAAAACAATTTCTCATACACGAGCAAGCATTTGCTGTTCCGGATTTTTACTAGCTTAATAAAAATTTTTAAATAAAAATTTAAATAAAAATTTTCGTGAAACCTTTTTTTTTTTAATTTTGAAACAAATTTTGAGAGGAGAAAATGACTTACGCTGTGTAGGGCCCTGAATGGGCTCCCTTGAATTGGGCGCAAGGGGAGGGCTTTGTTCCAGGCGAGTTGCAGCGATTCCAGGGCAGCGAGCGGTGGAAGGTCAAGGTCAAGGACACTTGACGTGACCATGAGTGTCAGGGCCTTGAGGTGCCCTTGAGCGTGGACAAGGATCCCTTCGATGAGGCCCTTGACCTCTGTCACTTGGCCACCCGCCACAGCGAAGGTCAAATTGACTTCCGTTAGCCGAACATTGGTCCACTCTTGTTGCATCGCGGAAATTTCCGTCAAAATTTCCGAAACCGTTCCGTAGGTCGTGACCTTCAGCTTCAGCAAAAAGGTCGGAATCGCTCGGAAGCGTTCGGAAAACGGCCAAAACGGCTCAGCCAATGACGAGTGGAGAATGAGCGCCGCTTCGAAAACTTTCAAATTCGGCGCTGCGCCGACGAGCGCCTCAGCGAATCCTCCAAAGCCCTTCACATAGTACTGGAAGGGGAGGCGCAGGGTCGTGAGGTTGAGCAAGGAGAGCGCTGGAGCGGCGCAGAAGTCCTCAAGCGTCCCTTCGATGCTAAGGGCCCTTAGATTCGGAAGAACTGAAAATATTTAGAAACAAAACTTTTTTTTTTGAAAAAAGCTTAAAAATAAAACAAAAGCTTAAAAAACTTAAAATACTAAAAAAAAGCTTTAAGATACTAAAAAAAAAGTTTCAGCTTCTAGGACTCGAACCCACGCCCTTCACAACTTGAAGAGGAGCCTTAACCACAGGCTTAACGTACCTGCCGAGTCCAAGGCGGCGAGGAATTTCCGGAAGTTATCGGGAGAGAGGGGCACTTTCATGTCAAGATGAACTCGAACGTCCATGATGGATGCGGCGCACGTGCGCAAGAGGCGCACAACCGCTCCCACGACCTTGTTGTCCAGCTTCGTGAAGCATAAGCTCCTGTAGCGATCGTTTTGAAAGTCTCTGTACATTTTGGCCAGCTGGTTCATGTCCTTGACCGTGGAGACGCGGCGACGGAGGAAGGGTGTTGTCACGTGACTCCAACGGCGTGACACAAGGCGACAGGACAGGAGAGTGTCCTTGTCATGGACAAATGACAGGATCTTGTCCAAAACCTATTTAGGACGAAAAGGACAAATGTCCATTAATTCAACCAAGGTTAATTTAAACACTTAAAACTTAACACAAACAAACTTAACAACTGAAAACTGAATTAACAAACTAACTAACATTAACTAACTAAACGTTAATTAATTACTTACCTCAATCGGCAATGTCTCCATTTTCTTCTTTAACTTAATTAAATTCAATTAAAGTTAACTTACAATTGTGTTTTTAAACGATTTAATTAATTGAAATAATAAAAGAAACTGACAATGTTTTCTTTTTTGTTATAAAATGTAAACATTGGGTCCTCGCGCCCCATGATTCAATTTGGTCGCACTAAAAGTCCGAGTTGTGAAAAACTCATTTGGGCAAACTATTTTGTTTAAACATTTTAATCTAATGGCTTCCTTAAAATACTTTTAACCTGAATTAACTTTTAAATTATGTTTGGAAAATTAAGGTGGAAAATTTTAGGCGATTTTGTCTACAGCAAAACGAAAAAAAAATCGTTTTTCAAAATTATGGAATTCTTTTTACAAAATTTACAAAACATTAAGTGAAATTAAGTTACTAAATTCCATATTAATTTTTTTTTGTGAAAATAAAAAAAACGTCTAAAAATATATATAATTCTACAAGTGCAATTAGGCAAATAATCTTGGATTGATCCGTGTTACTACTACTATTACTGATAAAAAGGGATTTTACGAAGTAGCGAAAGTCAGTTTACAAAAAGAAAATACAGTTTGAGGACCCTTTAGTTTAAATATTTTTGACCCTTTAAGGGTCACTTGAAGGACCCTTGTCTTAGGACGGGCATGTACTGGCTTTGAAAATGATATATCGAGTTACTATTTAATTAAGTTAATTACTGTTTAGTTAATTTTAAGTAACTTTTAACTTAAGTTTAGTCAAATACCGGCAGTCAACAAGTTTATTTTCAAGTATATTTATTTTCAATAGACGAAATCCGTAGAGCCCTAGAGAGGAAGGCTTTTACAGTATTACACAATTTTTTCCATTTTTAGATAATTTCAGCGGTACACAGCCCGAGTTTTGAACTTTCCGCTGGCCATTTGTCGCAACCCGATGTTGTGCGTTACTTGTTGACGCAGAAGCGACGTTCGAGCTGTCGTACTCACTAATTGCGCTACTTCGTAACACGGGATCGACGTATCCATCACGCAGAGTCAACAGTCTTGTCATTAACGTGTCCTTGATACCTACACATACGAACAAGAATCTGAACTATTACAACAAGTAAAAAACCTTACAATAAGGCAACAAAGACAATTAGCGTAATGTTGTTGCATAAAGTGTTTAAAGCACAAATAAAGTATAGAATAGTTTGCTTAATTAATGCTTAATTTGCTTTAACATAATAATTAAAATTTAATTAAAATTTGTTTTGTCGTAATTTTTTTTTACCGGGGGGAACACTGTCGTAGTTCGGGTAGTCGGAAAACTTGAAGTTTATTTTCAAGTCAATAATATCACTACATAGTTGGAGAAATTGAGTCTTTTCGGCTTGATTCAGGTTTTCTTTTTTCATCAAATTGTATGCTGTGACACATAGTTGCATCCAGGGAAAATATTTGCCAGCAAAAGCAATTAGTGCTACGGTGGAGCTGAATTTGTCATCCTCTGTACTTGCAGGGAAATCCTCTAAAAGATAATTTACATATTTCTTCATAATATTTGTCATTTTTTTTATGTCCGTGTTTTTTTTTTATGTTTTTTTTATGTATGTGCGTGACAATCTCGCATAAACTCTCATCCGCTCCTTACTCCTCGCCCAGCTTTATTAGATAGACATAAAAAATAATATTTTTTTTTGTACAAAATTATTAGAACACAAGTCCTTCACAAAAAAAGTTAATTTTAGGACTAGCCAAATAAGCCCTTCTTGGACAGGAGCACACGAAATTAACACAAAGTGTCTTTATGCGGGCTTTGATGGGCTCGCCGCAAAGTAGAAAAGTGTTTTTTTTTCTGCAATTTTTTTTAACTTTTTACTGAATCCAGTACAACTTGAACTGGCGGGTTTGGCGTACTTTCCAATTAGCCAAAACAGAAAAATTATTTATTAAATTTGATCATTTATTGAAGTCGAGATTTTCATTGCTAGATCCCACGGCACAAAGCCTTCGGCTTTTAAATTCAGAAATAAAACTTCAATTTTTGAAGTTTCATTGAAATAAAAAATTCAACTACGATCCACCAGCTTTACCTGTCCAATAGTTTTTCATCGTGCGCATACTTCGATAGGTGATATCTCCTCCGTAACTGACATCTTCTGAGCCAATGAAATATGAGAGCCCAAAATCAATTAGGCAAATTCCACCCTCGATTTTATCGTCTTCCACGAGCACGATATTCTCAAGCTTAATATCACCGTGCACAAACCCTATCGTCTCAAACTCGGTCAAAATTTCGTCCTGTTTTTTTTTATATAAACAGAATTTTTAAGAACATTTTTTTCACAGAGTGCCATACTAATAGAGTACTGTGAATAGAGGAAGACTTCGAAACTAATCCGATTTCGATTGACGATTTGTGGATTATCTAAACATTATAGAAAATTTGCACACTGCGGATAATCTAAATATTATAGAAACTCTACGCATTTTCCAAACATTGAAAAATTGATCGATAATCTAAACATTGTAAAAAAAAATTGGATGGAAAATTTTGTGGAAAATTTTCACTCACGAGTTGTGACATGATGAGTTGTATAGACTTTTCAGAAATGCTCTTGTGTGAAAGCAAGACAGTAAGCAAATTTTGAAAAAGTCGTTGCAGAATGTAAACGGAGAATTTTTCAAATTCTGTCTCCTCTACTGGAATTCGCAATGTACCTATCTCGTCATTGCTTATATCATCCCGTGTTACATTCCCAGGTCCTCCTACTTTTGATATCCTCCCTAAGATACAACGTAATTTGTTTTATATTTTCAATAAACAATTTGTTTAATAAACAAGGCAAAACAGTAAAGTATACTTGGATTTTTAAGTTTTTCTTTCAATAAAGCGTAGTTAGCCTGCTCCTTAGACATTGCAGCAATATTCCTCTTATCAGTGTTTCTTGCCTGATATCAAAAGTTTCATTCTCAAAATTAAAAATTATTAACATTTTCGTAAATGTGGAATATTTGTAGTATTTTTTTTTGAAAATAATTGTAAAAGTAGTAATGTAAAAAAAACTCTCCTTACAAATTTTACTGCTACAATATCGTCTACTTTGAACGCAAAAGTGCTCGGACATTCCAAAATTTTGACTGCAAATTAAAGCATAATTAGATCAAAGAAACCTGATTTGTAGACACGCTGTACTACTATTGCATGTTAGATAGGATACATTTATAAGAATAGATTGTACAAGATATATTTAATAATATCTAATTATGGCAGTGCTATTATATCCAGTAAAATTGGTGACTCCTGTATTAGAATTAATAAGCAAGGCCAAACAAACTCGCAAATCACAAGTTCAATTCTGATTTTTTTTTTACTTTTTGAGGACGGGCTTGTACAGCTAGTGATGACTAAATGTAAGTTTGAGTGCAAGTTTTAGTTTCCTTTGTTGTGCAGTACGATTTGAAACAAATAGTATGCCCAACTCTGAAGTTGAGGTGCAAGTGAAATTTTGTGTCACCTCTCTTTCTCTCTCTCTTTCTCTTTCTCTCTCGCTTTCTCTCTCTTTCTCTTTCTCTCTCTCTCTCTCTCTGACACACAACCGTTTTAAGTGTGTATTCGAGTAATAGTGCGCAAATTGTTATCGCGGTTGCAGAATGAAGTTACCCAATCTCACAAATGCCTGACTGCCGTTCATTTCCTCCGCCTTTTCTTCTGTTGTAGATAACACATTGCAGATAATATCCCCTTCTTTGACTGTTATCTTCATGCATAGCGCAGAAGCTGCAAGTTGCACTAACAACGCTACCAAAGTGCTCACGTACATCATCTCAAAGTTATCTACAAGTATTATTATATGTTAATATGATTAATATAATAATGTATAAATCAGGTTGTACAGAGTGCCCCACCTAAAGCAGTAGAAAAAAAAAATAGGCAGTTCAACATTCAAAAACGTCAGATGCTTAACCTGACTATAAATTCCGAAACTATCTACAGTTCCCTATGCATGGTTGACCTAAACATCTAGTTTTAGGATAACAGTTTGTTGTGTGTTGTACCACATTGACATTACGGTGCATTGTTTATTTACATGTAAACAATGTATATCTGGTTAGAACGATTTAAGCAGGAGAGAGTCGTGTGGATGTGTATACTCTATACTTACCTAGTAATATGAACAGTTTTCAATAAGTTGGAGTAAAAAAAATTACTTCGACGAGTTGTCAACTATTGCTTTCTTTGCGGTATTTATTCAATGCTGATTGCGCCAGTGATGCTTTTAAAGTTTTTAAAACTATTAAAATATTTTAAACATGTTGCTCTTACAGAAATTTGAGTATACACCAATACTTATCTAAATCTTATCAATTTGCACTCACGTATTCGATGACCTTGAAATGAAAAGTTGCAAGCTTGTGCATCTCAATCGGCACTTATGTAACATAATGTTGTTAAGTAGTCATATTACATTGGTTTAGTGATTAATCAGCCGAGGTCCACTTTCAGTTTTTTTTTTCACTTTTTTTGGAATCCATTTGAAATTTTACATGTGAAAAACGACAATTGTAAGGGAAGAAAGTTTCTGAATAATGAAAAAACATCACGATACCCCTCTCTGAAGCGTGTATTTTTCTGTGTTAAATTCCATTTGGATCCTAAAAGACTTCAAAATTTCAAAACTTAACGCTGAAATATGGCAGGGTCATTGGGATCATGCTAGAATTTTACCATGGCGATTTCTTATTAAAGAAGAACTGCAAAAAGTTTCCCTTCGATACTAGCCTCTAACACATGACCTCTGGGAAGTTCCCCTGTGATATGTACTGAAGTGTTGTGTATATACTGGCTAAGATGTAGTACCAAAACAGGGATTTTTCGACATAAACTACACTATGTGAAATACTATATAGTACATGTAGAACTAGTGGAAGTAAGTTAGTGTGTAGTACATGCATAATTAGTGCAAGTAAGTTAGTATGTAGTACACGATGCAATGATACTGGTAAGCAGTATGCAGTACATGAATAATTAGTTCAGTTAGTTATTTAGTGCATATAGGATTAGTACAAGTATATCGTTAATTTAAGTGTATTGTCAATACCAGTCTCAAATCTAGCTAGATGATGAAGTCATGTTTTTTTTAAACTAGGAGAATTCCTCCAATCGCTTTCAAATTGAGTTATTTTTTAAGTAACCTGTTCCTTTGGAGTTTGGAGTTTGGAAAGCTTCAACTTGATAATACTTTTAGAGGGGAGATTTAGAAACTTTTTGAAAACATTTCAAAAAGTGTTATTGTAAATTCTTTTAGTTTGGAATAAAAAATGGGTTCAGAATAATAAAATAAATTAATTACAAGTAAGCGCTCATCATGCTCAACTTTATTTAACGATTTTAATGTTTCTTCTAGTATTAGTTTCGTCTTATTGCAACTCATGCAAATTTTTTGAAGATCCAAACAAGTTTGTACATAAACGCCAAGCCGCTCGACAAGAGGTACTACTCAAAGTTACTTACATTTGTTTCTTTCTAGTTGAGATTATAGCATTGGATTGTTTTCTGCTTAGATACACAAATAGCGACTAAATATCGTTTCAGACTAGTTACTTGTACACGTATTTACACTTGTTACTTTTGAGGAGTGCGATTGTACGCTCGACATCTTACTTCAACTGGTTTGTACTTACGTTGCAGTATCTGTTACTTTTGTGGAGTACAATTGTATGCTGGATATCTTACTTCAACCGGTTTGTAAGCGCGTTGTTGTAGTGTAGAGTCGTTTGGGGAATCGTACAAATAAGTAGCAAAGTGCGGCATCTAGGAACAGGGCGTCGAACCAACAAACTTTACAACTTTAGATTGCAACTTTTTTTTAATTGTATCAATTCTTGAATACAGGTGTAAGCACCCCATAGTGTAGGCATGAGGACAGCAATTACGAGTTCGTCATAATAATTTTTTGTTATGGCAATACTTTTACTTATTTACCATTGGTGGGCAAGAATAGCGCTACAAAGCGACAATGGTGCTGGAAAATAAATTGAACCAGCTCACATCGATGGACAATTATTAAAAACGTTCCTCAAGAAATTGGATTTCTGATGTGTTGAATTATTAGAACTAAGTTGGTTTTGTTAGATTATTAGAATTAGTTGATTTTTATAAAAACTGACACCGTGGTGCAAAGACGGGTTAGTGTGGTTATAGTCACTCATGCAAAGTATTTGAGTGCAATTTCTTACAGCGTACACAACATTCTCGGGCTGAAACTTTTGCTAACGAACAGTCAGGGTGTTATCAGGATAAATATTTTAAGTGGAAAATTTCACAGATGACTTAGATAGCTACCGCGCGGTCGTTTGCTACAAAATGAGAACAAAGCAAGTATTTACAGAGCAACAAAAGAGGGTTCGTCGCCATAGGAATCTCCAAGTTCTACTGATTTGTAATTCTGACAAAAGGGAAATAGTTTTTGAATTTGGAAGTTACATTTGGAACGAACTTTAAAATCTCACAGTGAGGAAATGACCTTCCGCGGTCAACCGCGGAAACCGCGGTAAAACGGTCAACCAGTAGCGGAAGTAGGAAATTAGTATGAAAGGAGTTGGAAACTGTCCGGAAGAAATTTGGCACATTTTTTAAACTATACGGGTAAACACAATCAATGAAAGTGTAATCAATGTATGACTCACCTAATCATGTACAATCATCGGAAATTTATGTGATGAAAGAAGTAAGAATTGAATTTTTTTAGGCAGGCGTATACTTAACAATGAAAATTGGGCATTTACCGCTAAATACTGCCAATTTACCGCTAATATTCAATATTAAAGATAGTAGGATAAGATACATCTCATTCGTCAACTCGAAGCGATTATATACAATTAGGTTAAAATGTTAGGCAAAATAATACTTCCGATAATGAATGCTTCTCTGTCTTATTAACTAGCGAAAACGAAACGAAAGCTACTTCATGTTTTCGTCGAGTTTGTCCGTCCGTCCGAGTCACACGTGTATTTCAGGAACCCTTATCTAAAATCTGAACGCATATGTGTTTCTTGAGTTCCGGTTCAGTTCAATTTTTCTTTGTGACCCCAAGGTCAAAAGATATTGTTCTATCACAACATAAAAATGAATCATACAAAATTTTCCTCTTATAAAGGTGAACAACATTTGTATTTGGACACTTTTCTCTGTGGACCCCTAATGACCCCCAAAATGACCCATTCTCATCAGAATGACCTTTCAAGGTCACGCCCTACTTTTGTATGAAACAAAAAGTTATAATGGTTTCAATGACCTCTGGGCCCTTTTTTAACCGGAAATGACCTCGTGACCTCAAAATGACCTTTCAAGGTCAAGTCATACTTTCGCAAGGGTCCCGATGACCCTAGAGCCCTCCTTCACCCAGAAACAACCCCTTGTCCTCCGAAAACTTGGACTCCAGTTTTCTAGTCTAATGATTTTAATATTTTAGTAATAGTACTAATTTTCCTACTTTCGTTACTGGTTTCCTGTTTTACCACGGTTTATTTAAAATTTCAACATAAAAAATAAATTTTTAAAACTTGAAAGCATTTTTTGAATCGTTTCAAACATTTCAAACAGCGGATTTTCTCGACAAAATCGAATTTGAAATACGCTTTTTGTCTTCTGTAACTTTGCGTTTCCTGTTTTTATTTTGTTTGTCACGCCTAATTTAAAAAATTCGGCGGCTACACCCTCCATGTCTTCGCCCTGAGCAAGTAATACAGTACTACAAACTGACACCTCTGCATTTTGTATTATTCATTTCCGTAAATATATTTAAACATATTTTATTATAAACATATTACATATATTGGCCCTGAGTATTCATATCGGCTACATTTCATTCCATGCTCGTATGTTCATTTACACAGAAAAAATATCGGCCCTATTCAGTCAGCTCAAGTATTTTAATACAAAACAAAGGAGATACATTACGCTTGACATTGATTAATTATTAACATTAAAATTAATTCTGTCTCAAAAGTAACTCCCAAATTTAAATTGTTTTTCTCTTCAAATAATACAAAAAAAAAAAAAACAGGAACTCAGGCGTTACTTATTGAACGAACTCTTTACTTCTTTTTTGTTTTTTTTTTGGTAAACATTCTTGGAGTCTGTAAACTATAACAATACCAGCTCCTAGGTAGAAACACTTTTAAAGAGAGCGTTATTCGAAATGTAAAGGAGTGGGTTGGGTTGTGGTACGAAGGACGCATACATGTATGCAAATGTGGTTAGTTTTCTGAAATCACACAACACTATTCGGAAACCTGGGTGTGCCAATTTGACCCCTCATCCTCGCCAACTTGGCCCCTCATCCCCTCATTTCGCCAACTTGGCCCCTCATCCCCTTACATGCGCCAAGCTGGCCCCTCATCCTCGCCAACTTGGCCCCTCATCCCCTCACTTGCGCCAAGCTGGCCCCTTATCCT
>JAQFYP010002075.1:0-13567 GCA_034694865.1 Bilobella braunerae | reverse complement strand
ATATGATTTTTTTTAGACTTTTAGACCTCTTTTAGAATTTATCGTCACAATGACTTGTTTAAGCCAATCCTAGTCTCGGTTTTTGAAGAGGGTATTAGGACTTTTTGTCGGCCAAATGGCCAAATGAGTTTGAAACACACGGGGTGATTTGAGGTCAAATGTAACTATGTCATCACATAAGGTGTCAATCGAAAAGAAATTGAAGATTGCGTTCTATGTGATTGCAGGCACGGATCAACACAATGTCGAGCAAGGAATAGTTTTAACGTAAATTGAATTTTTGTAGATTTATGACGCAAATTGTTACACGCGACGGGGGAGGATGTAGCTGAATTTGGAATGAATTGAAAAATAGGAGTAGCTCATACTGGTTTTCACACAACTCGGATCATGCCTTGATTAATGAAAGAACCCATTAATTTTAGTATCAATTTGCATTGCAATGATTCCCTACTCTTAATATGAACTACCGTCACAAGCTGTGACGGTGGTCCTTCAATTTAATTTTCAGAGATTTAGAAAACTCTTGAAATGTTAGCCGCAATGAGTACTATGCATTGTGCCTTAGGAAACATGAGTTTATTTGTTTAAGGTACGTAAAAAATGCGTAAAAAACAAATGTTGTATTCAGCAAGTATTACAGAATTAACCAAAAACTTTTTTTCAACAAAACAAAACATTGTTTTAGCGTTTTCAAAATCTCTTTTACAATTTACGCCTTCCAAATGTCCAGTGTTGTAAATTTTTTCTTCTAATTGTTTTGGCGGTTGTATTTGTCAAGCGTAAAAAAGTGATTTGAGAGTATTTCGACTTTTAGAAGTTTTGCTTTCTGTTTTCTGTTGTGTATTATAAGTTACATCAATATCAACGGATCTACCAGAAACATTTAAATGTACGTGGATTACTACATTACTCCAATTACGCGTTAATTTTTGTTAGTATAAACTAAAATTGCCCCCCGAAAAACTATTTTTTTGGTTTTTACAATTATTATGGTGAATTGGCCACAGTTATTGTCCCATTTCCTATAGCAGTATTGTTGGATTAGCTAATGGGGGGTTTGTGCAATCATCGTTTCGTGTGTAGCAATTACACTTCACAGCTATAATTCCATTTCAAAACTATAACTGACATCTCAACTAGAATTTCATTTCAGAACTAAACCAAACTTCAAAATTCGAAAATACTTCTACTCCTAAAACCAAGATTGGGTATTACATTAAATATTTTAAGTTAAAATCATCCTGCCGGGGTGGAACGGGCTTGTATTGCTAGTTTTGTATAAAATTATATTAGATAAAATAAATTGAAATGTGTATTTCAAAATTTGAAAAGTATCCATTTAACTATTTACAAACCTGGAGTTTGGCCCAACGACGTATGTCTGTTCATACAAAACTTGTTTTGAAAAACTATTTTGAGTAATTGTAATTTGAAACACGTCAATACTGACGCCTGTCTACCTTCAGCTGATGGAAGTAACTACAAAAATCAAAATGAATCGATGAAAATTTTCAACATCATCACTACTATATAACTATTAATGTTGAATGTTAAATTTCATCAGAACTAAAAATTTCTTCCAAGATCCAACATCCAATATTTTAATTTGTTTCCATTTTCAAAGAGCATGGCTGGTAAAACTTTCATAGGCACATGCATCGTGGCGTCACTCTTATTCTTTTTGAGCACTGATGTACTTGCCGAAGAGTACGGTGCATTTAATACTTTTCCCAACGTAGGGTGGAGTTGCTCATGCTTGGACACAACATATGATGACAATAAAAACGCCAGAATCACTCTGGCCCTAACTGAATGTGCTGGTGCAGAGTCACAACTAATTGGTCAAGAGATAGGAAAAGTAAGTACTTTATTTGGTACTAAGAAGTTATTACACTTAAGACTATTCAAACAAAATGCATACATACAAGTGTTTCTTTTAATTACAACAATTTTTGAGATTTGCATATAATAGTACTATATGATAGTAGTGTAATGTTACAGAATATAATTTCTTCTGAGTAAAATAATTTTATATTGAAGTGTAGAAGAACTGAATCAAATTCATAATATACTGAACTTTTGAGACAAAGATTAGCAAGAATTGCAATTAAATGTTTTCTTTACAATTACGCGCACTTCAACTAACCAGAAAATACAAGCCTGATATTTCAATTAGGAAACTAGTAAAACAATTTAATTTAATCACTGTTAACTAGGCCTGTGATGGAAGTAGTTTTGTTCATTACACTTTCTAACAACACAGAGAGAAAGATTGAGAAGAAAAATTGTTGAAAATTATAATGTAAAAAATAAACCAAGAAATTCTTTGTATGGTTTTTTAGGACTATTCAACGGAATACCACCCCCTTAAGTTTCAAGCAACTGGTAACGTGCTGGATGTGTCTGGCGGCAGTGTGCTCTTCGGAGGTGAGGTGATTCAATGGCCACTGAAGGCGGCTGAAACAGGGCGAGACAACCAACTTTGGAGTATTGTGAAAGTAGGAGATTTCTACCATATAATTAACAGAAACAGTGGATTGTGCCTCACTGCCAATGATAACTTCAACTACGCAGTTGCCCTTCTCCAAAACAGATGCTGTGATGATAATGTGTTTCAGTTATGGGACCTCGACAACACACAATGTCCTTCGGGCATAAACTGATACAATCATGTTTCTTTGGAAACACTCCTCGTTTGCCAGCTATCTTAAATTTCATTGCTAAACAAAAACTTTCTTAGCGTTAGTGCAAATCTGGTTGGAAATAAATACGTTTCTTGATTAAAGTCAACCTTTTACTAACTGCCAAACAGCCCGAGTCGGCCTAGTGGCTAATGGTTCTGTATCTCTACGCTTGCCAGCTTGTAATTTTGTGTATTGTCTCCCACTAGCAACAAAATCTAGCTTTCCTAAAATATCCAAATACTTGACACTAAAGTAGCTCAATGTCACTCAAACTATGTTATTTGCTGCATCATTTCTGACAGTTCCGTTTTAGAAATCCAATAGGTGCACAAGCAAAAATTCTAGAATTGACAAAGTTAAGTAAAAAGAAGACTTTGCACTTATGCAAAATTAGATTAAACTAATCTGTTAACCTCAGAAAAGAAATAAAAAAAACGTTTTTGCTTTGTCAAAGTACGGTTATAATTTTTAAATAATTAATAAAAAATAAACCATTAATCCAACCGTTCTAGCGAGGAAAGTGATTTGAGTTTTGACAGTATGTGGCAGGTAAGTCTAAAAGACCAACAGCAAACGCAATACTGTATCAAATTTTCCATACTCGTGATTAAATGTTTTAAAAGTTCTTAAAAGTGTAAGGCACTTCCACGCGATTTCACGACCGCTTGACAAAACCTCACGAAACTTGATTTTGATGACATATACCGTGTAAAGAAACGTCCAGATTCCCCACGTTTCGATGATTTTAATTTTTTTTTTGACATCTTCACTAAGAGTTCGTCAACATGTGTGAAGTACTGTGTACTGTGGGTTCCGGTCATGGTGGGGAGGCGGGTGGCTGTCTATCGAGGAGTTGGTAAGAAGCGTTGAGGAGTGAAACGGAAGGGCTTTTTACTGGACGTCGAACGGGCTAGGGCCCTACTACTCTGCCTTTGGCAGAGATAGGAACAACCGTCTTACGCATACAACGACCCCAGTCCACCCTCTGCAACTGCAACTCCAGGTCACACACGCACCCCTACTGCCCCACCTGACCTCAAAAAACCACACTTGGGCAAGGGAAGTGAGAAAACCTTTCGGGAAAACCACTAACATATTGGCGACACCGGGACTCGAACCCGTGTCCGTCCATTGGCCAGAGCTCAAGGCTCTAACCACTTGGCCTACAAGAGTTGGACGATGTTAATTCTTGTAAATGTTGTAATTTGGAAAACTGACAAAAAGATGTATGGCTGATGCCACTAGAGACTAGAACCATTATTATTGTCCTGAATTACTCCGAAGGATGCGTAATGTTGCTGGGCAATTTACAGCTTTGCTTAAGCATTGCCTATCACTTATCACATACAGTAATGTTCAGTTTTACTTATAGCAATGTGTTTTGTCCCTGCGTGTTACAATTTGACTTCAGATTCATTAATTTTAATCCATTTAATCAATTCTATGTTTGAAGTTGACAGCCCCCTGACTTTTTAAGATCTCCTTCCTGTTCCACAGCATGAGTCGAAGTTTAGGAATTTTTAGTAAACTGCAGAAAAACTGGTTTTACACCAACTTCTCGGAAAAACGTGAAAATGATACATCAATGGTTAAGTAATACTGTAGTCTACTACCATAGCCAAACTAACATAGTTACTGCACTTAAGTACCTAAACAAAATTTTACTACCATTTGATCTGCAAAGCAAAATTTGAAAAGCGATAAGTCATATATTTCCTATGTGCTCAACGATAATAGCCATTTATTCATAAATCAGCTCAAGCAACCAAGTATCTATTACTGTTGATTAATCGAGCCCAATTTGAAGCTGATGACGATGAGACTATGAGAGAGTGGAGAAAGAAGATAAGCACAACCACCTAAGAATTAAGTATTGTTATTAATGCAAGTGCACTTACAAATATAAGTGCAACATGCAATGCACTTTTAGTTAATTAGCGCTGCGGGTTGAGGTAATTAAATTGAATTGAGTTAAAGGCGTTTGAACGATGAAAGCGGTAATTACAAAGTGGTCATTAACGACAGAAATTCTTCCCAATATCTACTTAATTATAAACTATAACTTTATACATTTCTTGTGTTGCAGACGTAGCAATGTAACCAAAGAATGTTACTGAAAATAGCTTTGTTGTTGTCTCATGTGGTACTGGAATACAACGCTGCAGAATAATTGTCAGTAATTTAGGAATAGCTTTTTTTTTTGGAATAGTCAAAACTTTAAACGCCTTTTTGAAAAGGAATTGCGCCGGTTCGGCCTCCGAAAAGACTGCTTGGCGATTACCACCAGTGAATACCAATCTGATGGCGCAGGTATGATGGTTTGGACATGCACTGACGCAAGCCACTTCATATGGTATATCGTTCAGTCAAAGGTTAGCACTTAAATGGTAATTAAACTTTCATTGGTAATTGATAGAAAAGGGGTTAATAGTTTTAAGTAAAAATTTGAAATTATTCATCCGCTCTCTGGTGTTTTCGCTTATGGAAGGGTTTCGGATTTTGCAATAAATTGTATTACAACAGTTTTGAATACTTGATTTGCTAGTCTAATAAATGTTAATAAAAGTGTACAGAGATAAAAGTGTGTTAAAACATTCTAAATGGTAGTGTTTGTTGCGGAATTTAGAATAAGTATTAGCTTCATGGTTCAGCGTTGGCTTCAGAAAGAGAAAGCACTGGATCTTGTCCGGTGAGTTCGAATCTAAGTGCTCAGAATTCCAAAAAAACGTTGTTTTTTAGCATTTATTTCCGTTTGAGTAAGTTTTACTTGTATTTTTTAAATATATAGCGTAAAAATGGATATAAAATAGAACAATTCCAATAGAGAATTGATATCG
This sequence comes from Bilobella braunerae, assembly GCA_034694865.1. Classification (NCBI taxonomy): domain Eukaryota; kingdom Metazoa; phylum Arthropoda; class Collembola; order Poduromorpha; family Neanuridae; genus Bilobella; species Bilobella braunerae. Next base: position 8,043 of record JAQFYP010002075.1, on the reverse strand, counting down.
ATATTGAGAGGAATCGCTTATTTGAGCAAAAAAATTACAGCAGAAAACTCTTCCAGAAACAAAAGTCATTGTAGTTTAATTTTTAAGTCGCAAGCACAAGTCCTTTGCTAGTATATACAAAAAAAAACCGCTTTTATTAAAACAGAATAATATTACGCACCTCCAATGAAAACCTTCTAATAGACCTACTATCCAAAATGGCCCATACTAAATTGTAAACAATGTAATTCTCCACATTTTCTTAACAAGTTCAATTAAAATATTTGCCTTTATGTCTCCATTTTAGTCAAAATCGAAGAAGGACACAAAATAGTGTGTAAATACTTACAAAACTAAAACTGTGGTTAACCAGTTAAATAGAACTCAAGGTAAGATGAGGATTGTAATTAGGTTCTGCTAGTAGTTACTCAGTCGGTTGCTTGACCCTTGATGACCAACTATGCTGTGTACCAGCGTCTTGTTCAACTCTGTTTTCAAGAAAGTGAGTCTAGCGTACTTGGTCTCGTCGTCTAATTCACTGTTGGGCAACTCATTTCCTGTGCTGGGCACCTCAATTCCATGGTAGTCAACATACTCCCTCCAGTACTTGTACTTTTTAAAAGTTTCCTTTCAATTCGCATTCGGACAGGACGATTTCCGAAGGCTTGTCTATGAAACAAGCGTCCAGGGACGATACAAAGTCGAACTGTGTTTTAAGTGCCAAGTATATGAAGCTCTTGACCGACTTCATGGCCCAGGCGGCGGCACGCACAATCCGCACGGTCGGTAAATTTATCAAGAGTATTTCAAGGTTAGGAAACAGTGGCAACACCATTCGCACAAAATTGTCATCTTCAATTTGGTCGGGAAGCGTAAGGCTGGTAATGTTTGGGAATGCCCGTATGCGGGTAGAATCGGCCGGTAAGCGAAAAACTCAAAGGCTCAGCCTCGGCCAACTACAGAAGTGCAGCTCGTCGAACTCAAAAAATCTGCCGAATTGAATATGTTTCAAATTCGGTAAAAATCGGCAAAGAGACGGGGACCGAAAACTCTACGGCCTCGGCTTCCTTACCTTCCTGACTTTGACCCTCTTCAGATCGAAATTGACCGAACCGTCGGTGACAACCGGCGCGCTTAGCGGGTCGCAAGACTAGGTCGTCACAAGGTGAGTATTTGATATTTGTGGATCCAAGTTCAAGTAACTCTAGGAACTTGAGTGCAGGGAACACGAGTTTGACCTTTGTTGGGCGGACCGCATTGCTCCGGAAACAGCCCGTCAGGGTGAACGTTCTCAATTTTGGAACGATTTTCAAAAAGACTTCAAACGGACCCTTAGCATCGGCCGTCACCGAGCATTCGAGACGGAGGTCAAGGAGTCCATGACAGTTCAAGCTCGCCAAAATTGTCCAATTTTTATTTGAGAGAACGGGGAGCGACTTTATTGAGCGGTTGCTTAGAATTCCCAATATTTTCAAACCACAAATTCCGCCCTGCGAACTCGATACCGATCCTAAGCTCTCCAAAAGCGGTGTCACGGACTCCGCGTTTCCGCTATTTAATACAAGCTTCTCCAACTTTCCCGTCGTTGTCGCTTGGATAATGTCGCTCAACACTGACGAAAATGCAAAGACCTCCACAAAGTTTTGAATACAGATGACCTTAAGTTTTGGTAGGGTCAACGGACCGCTAAAGGTTGATGGCAGAGTTATGTTGGAGCAAAAAATCAACTCTGACAAATGTTTACCGTGTTGAGAGAGAAGTGGATATAGGTTTCGTGATTTTTCGTCGAGCGGTGCCCACTCCCAGTCGTCGCATCCCAGGAATTTAATCCTGCCTTGTTCGCATGCGGCGTAAATGTCATTCCATCGAGTGTCATTTGCGATGAATCGGCAAGAGCCAGATAGGTGTGTGTCCGTTTCCGCCGGTTCTGTGTCGAGCCTAACCATGCACCGTTTAGCCGACGGCTCATTTTCAATGTAGTTCTCCATGTCACGCCCAGAAAAGTTGACGTAGATTGGTCGACCTTTGCCGATTTCATCTATGGTCGACGATATCGGAAGAAATGGCAATTTTGACAAATCAGATATCGCTTCCCCTGGATTCTAAAAGAACAATAGGTTTATGCATACCTGTTAAATATCTTGAGTATAATTTTGTTATAGATAATTGAGTTATATCTACAAGACAAATATCTGAAATAAATAATACCTAGAACAAATAATGTATAGCAGAAAATTATCTAGATTTAAAATTTTCCAAAAACCAAATAAACCTAACCTAGCTTAAAATCCTAGCGCTACAATAAATAAAAACTTTTAGTTAATTTTTGATTAACCTAACTGCAATTTGACTAAACATTGGCTTCAGGATTAGTGTAGGGGTTTTGTGGTCTCTGTTGTTGATGAAGTTTAAATCCGAATTAAGTAAGCCTTTTTAGTTGTATACTTTTTGGTTCTAGATATATATTCCAATATATTTCTTCTAGCTATTATCCTCCCGATATATTTCATTAGATATTAATTAATGCTTCTATGACAATGAGGCTTTATTGTGACATGCTTTAACGCCAGTTTCTGCAATTTGCGCTTACCTCATCCGAATCATAAGAGCCACCATCTGATGCCTCTGCCGTCGTTTCATTATCGTCATCAATTGTCACTTCTTCGACGGATTTCTCCGCCTTGATGTTAATGCTAACAATGTTCACATCACCTGGTATTTCTTGCACGATAAGCGGCTCGTCGTCATCATCGTCACGCGTGGGATGAGCAAGATCGGCTGTATTTGGCTTGACATCAGCGGGTTCATGCTTAACTTTTGTGACATCACTCCTGGCGATTTCTGAAGCGATGGCATCAGCATCGATGGCAGAAGAGAGGAGGGTCATCAGTTTAGACTTCAGTTCCAGTTGCGGGAGAACTCGCAATTCTGCCATTGTGACCCCTAATTAGATATATCAAATTGGAGTAAACGTAGCAATGATCCAAGTAAAATGTTCTTACAAATTTTTTTTTAGAATTTTTCGATAAACGTCTCTCATCGTTTGAGAACATTTGGAGCCAATTTTTTTACTACTTTTTTTTTCTATAAACCTATAAAGGTCTCCAGACGAATTAAAATGCAAACAAAAAGAGATCAGTCAATTTAAAAATATCCGAAGGAAAACATTCACAGTTTATCCATACCTATTATTATCAAAATATGTATGAATGAGAAACATATCAAGAGAAAATGTAACCTAGAATTAATAATATCTAGGGCACTAATATTCATGTGCCTAATATTTAGGATAATAAAGTAAATAATAAGACAAGTTTGCATGTAATTGCGGATATGACCTAATTGCACCTAATTTATTTTGAACTGCAGTAAGCCAAAAAAAATCGATGTAACCTAAAAACCTAACATTAGGTGAAATGTTATGCTAGTATTACTTACATTTAGTCAAATATGTTTTAATAGGTATAAATATTACGTTTATAAAACATTTTAGGTTAGTCTGAGTCATTGGGAAAATAACTAACTAGCTCACTAACTTTCTTCTTTATGATTCATTTAAGAGTAACGTAACGTAACTAACGTAAAAGTCAAGACATATCATCAGTACAAGCATCAGTACATCATGAATTTCTTGACAATTTTTAAACAATTCAATAAAATGTCTGCTACTACAATCCCTTCCTAGGCAAAAAGGATTTTTAGGGATGCAAACTTGACTCGTTTTCAATTTTTTTTAATTATCAATATTCAAACGCATTTTGGTGAATTGACAAGTTTGGTTAAACATTTTTCTTCATTGCACAAGGCAGCTATGCAGCCTTTTGTGTCTCTGCATTAAACATTACAATTTGTTTTTTTTTTTTCTAAATGATAACCTTCATTGAACACTTTTATTAAAATTTTAAGCATAACCTGTACTAAAGGTGTTCAAGAATTCGGCGCAGTATATACAAGTTGAATCAAAATCAGTTTGTCACGAAAAGCCACCCAACTTCTAACTAATGCACCACAAATGGAAAAGTTTAAAAAAAATATATAGTACAAACAGTCACCAAAAAGTCTTAATTATATCGGCTCCGTGGCAACTGTATCCAAAGGATAACAAGAAAAATCAATACAGAAAAAACCTTTTTTAATTGATTTAAGAGTAGCTGCATGATTTAGTGACCGCTCAATCAATCATGTACGTTGTGAGTCATGGAGTATTTAGTGTTTCGTTGCATGTTTGGATGTTAATCAAGTATTTAAGACAATTTGAACCAGAAATTTTTACAGAAGGGTGTGAACTAAAATAATGTATTAGAATTTGGCTTTAATTAAAACATATACTATAGCAATACGATGAACCACGATAGCGTCGGAAACAAACTAAAAGTATTGGAATTTGTGATTTTGTAGTAATACTAAAATTGGAATTCAGAATTGGGAACAAAAATTTGCAATGATAGTCTTAATAAAACTGGTTTTACTTTTCCGCTTTACTTATTTATTGAAATCAACGGTAACAACTATGTCATAAAGAATTTGGATTCTATGACACAAGAGTACGGAGACTGCGACGTTATATACTTATTACTTTCTAAATCTAGTACACCAATATTTAAATCAACTACTCCACTATTGGTATACAATGCGTTTCTTGCAAACGAGAAATTTATAAACCTAAGATCAAAGAATAAGCAACATTTCACTCAAAGTTATTTTGTGTATTTCCCCGAAACTATTTTCAAGCATCACCAAGATTTACAGCGTTTATGGTACAAATCAAGTTTGTTGTACGGGACACGAAAACAAAGCAAAGCCTATATCAACGTATTCATCAAGCCATCAAAAACCTTTGGTAGACTTGGTAAGGATGATCGTTTGTTCCGCTGAATATAATTCATTTTACAATTGTCTATCACATGCAATGTAGAATCGGTAAATATTTACCGCCTGAAAAATTTGGTACTAGTTATTCAGTTTCCACAATTCCGAATCATTTTGGCACAATCAACTTACATGTACTTAAAGAGCGTACAATGCACGTTTGAAACTCACGGCACCTGCCGAAGTATTATAAAAGAGTCGTTCAGCAATATGCTGTACGGTGGAACCAGGGTAGTGGACTCCAAGTGCATGTCAAAAACGGCACTTGAAATGTATACCAACCGTACCATAATTGTACCAGATCCGCAGTATGTAAGTTTCAGAATGGCAATTCAGAACTGTTTCTCAAATCCATTTAGCAAGAAGAGTTATGATAAAGATAACTTGAATCCAATCAATTATCTTATTGCAAATGCAAATGTTATGTTAAGAGGTTATGCAAATGTGGGTTGACGTTGGGTACGATATAAATTTACCGGCATGTGTAGTACTGGATAAATATTGTGTCTCCATAACCTCGATTTTAAATGGCGGAGTTGAATATCTGAAAGATAGGTTATACCACGACTACTATCTTGTGCAATATGGGAAAGAGCACATGAATTTTGTAACGTGCGACGGGGTCGAGCTGTATTTTTCATTTACGTTCTACCTGACCCCTATGACACACCGTCTTGGATTTCTTTTTAATGGTGACTTTAGTAGTTATCCCGCTAACAGTATTAGGCATTTTGTGGATTCAAAACCTCATTTATTTAAAAAAGATTCCTTCAAAGTCAAAGTTTTCGGTAATACTCGAGGTAATGTTGCATAACTTATCCGTTGGCCTCGAGGTGAGTCCAACGTTTCCGAGTATTCTAAACTCGTTTACTGAAGCACTACCAGTGGTAAATTTGATATTTGTCACATGGATAACACTAACGGTCGTGCTCGTGAATGCATATAAGGGCATTGTTACAGTAGAACTCACGTCGAAACGACCCCTCTCACGTAATTACACGTCGATGCTAGAAATAAACGGGTTCATATTCTTCACTCCGCCTTCATTTTTTGACAAAATGCCAAATTGGGCTGACGTAGTTGAGGGGAAGCACAAGAGCCATGTCTACTCTGCCGTTTCAGACAATGATGGATGTATCTGCTACCAAACGTACCGGAGGATATCTCTGCAGCATGTGAGAATGCACACTTTGATGCTAGAGAGAATTCAGAAAAATATTACGATAGGCCAGAGTCATGGAATTGTAACGACACCAGAAAGAAGCTCACCAAGCAAGGGTTTCCTGTATTAAATGATCCTCATCTACCGGTTTGCAAGAGAAGACCAAAAATCGAAGTAATATTCAAGCAGTATTATGGACGGACTCATCGCTACAACCAAACGTTCTCTGCCATGCCTCTACTGTTCGACTGTGAAGAGATCACGGCTGTTAGGCGTTGCAACGTTTCGACAGATGTACTAAAAGCATCTCCAATGAGAGTAAAGGACTCAATCTTTGTTAAATTAAAACATGCAGTTCTGAATGAGGTTAGATGCACCAAAACCCCTTACGCAAGAAAAGGTTTGCCTCGTCTTTATTTTTTGTTTATAAAAGGTTTACAAATATCGATGTTTCTGGGTTTTTTTTAAACCAGGTACAACGTGAAGTGGTTTTAAACCCAAGGCCTGTAGTCCGGGGGTTACGACCCTTGTCTTAACTTGGGTAGGTGCCGAAATCGAATCTGGCAGCCGCACAAAAAAAAGAGGTGGCGTGGTAGTGGTGAGTGGAACCCTGGATAGTTGCGGTGGTGGAGGGTGGGCTTAGGCCGGTATGTGAAAAACAGTGTTCAGCCTCTGCCTAAGCAGAGTCTCATCGCTGGCAAATCCCACGTTCATTGTTCAACAGAATGCCTTCAGCCTCAATCCGCGGAACTTCCAAGTCAACCCACAGGCTGATTGGTATCAGCCTGTTGGTATCAGCCATTCCACACTCACTTGCACAAGCGCAAGCACGTTGAACAGTCCATAGGCGAATGTCAAAGAGCAAGAAAAAAATAAAAATCAAATAAGCAATGGTTGTAGAGTACCTCACCTTTTTCTTAACCTCAAATCGGTTCTCAGCTGATGACCCCTGTTTTTCATAACAGGACTAAGCAAGTTAATTTTTCTGCTGCGAAGGCTGATTAGATAAGCGTTTTTGTTGTGGTGCAGGCTTTAAAATCGAAGCGTATGTCTCTAATCCAACCTTGCCAGAGTCAACTGATAAGGTGCTCTTCCTGAGTTAAAGATAGGGCAATTTGTATACAGTCTTAAATAATAGTGGAGTCTTACATTGGAAGTAACCAAATGAGACCTCGCAAATAGTGACCATATTAATATATACTGTTGGTAAAACATAATTTAGTCTGTTTTGGCAATGGTAGCTGCATAATCTCACGTATACACATACTTAGATAAATTTTGGATGGAGAAATCAGAGTTCGAATCAAGATTATTATACAAACCGAAGTCGAGAAAAAAAAAGATTAATTAAAATTCAAGTTAAACACTAATGGCTTACGATTACGCTGTTTTAATGACAGTTTTGACTATTTCAACAATTCAACAAGCATTTAAACCTGAATATCTTTGCTAGGGTTTTCAACAGCGTATTTACAAAATTTTAAAATTTAATAAATTAAATTAAAATTCATCAATATCTACACCGCAATGGGAAATCAGTTTCTGTTGTAAAATTTTATTATCTTCATCAATTTTTTTATTAGATTTATTACGGTTTTTAGAAATGAGGGTTTTGCCCCTCTCACCACTAAAAAACAATAAAAAGCTCTAAAGAGTTTTTAAAGTTCATATTTTGAGCCTGGGTGGAGATCTTAATGTGAATGGTCCTTGGTAGCATCTAACCTTGAATTAGACGCATTGCCACGACATTCTACCATGGATTTCAAATTGCAAAAAGACGGTATACGTAGATCAGGAACATGTTCTCGATACATTGTTGGCTATATCGGATGAAATTGAAGGTGTAAGTTACCGAAAGGGGGATGACGAGTTGTTAAGCAAATGGAAAGCAAAAGTTATTGAAAATACACATCCCGTTGCCACTGTACTTTACAAACGGTTGCTTGATCTGTCGGCAAGTTAGCAAGTTTTATAAACTCTCTCCGAACACTAGGAATTCCAGGTTGTTTCCCCTATTAACTGTTCCCACAGTA